>SNQJ01S0099577.1:31070-51969 GCA_010110895.2 Picea sitchensis
TTAACACTAAGTAACCTTTCTAGGGATGGGGCATCAAAATATTTCTCACTTTAATCACCTTGAATCCCCTTTTAGAGGTCTTCATCCTCTTCTACTCAACCATATCTTTCTAACGACTGCCACCAAGCTCAAATATGAGCTCTTGATTGCAAGATATTGCCTCCCGAAACTCTTTGGGTGTTATTAGTCAAGGACCACGTTGTTCCCATGAAGGTCTGTCTTATTCATACCATCCCAAGTTCCCTAAAGTCTCGGAGGTTCCCCCGCATTCCTACATCCATGGCGGAAGTCCATCCACCGTCCAATCCAATGGGGGGACTTGATCCTCATTTAACTCATAAGCTATAGGGGAGTTCAGTGTTTGACACTTCGGCATTGAACGCGCCTTTTCCTTTCTGCACGCAAATCCTCCGTAGTCCCAAAATCTCGAACTCCTGAAGGAGCCTGCAATCTCGCCACGTGGCTCTGACCTTCAACCCTTTTGGCGTATCTATGACACTACCCTCCAAACCTCCAGAGTCTCGAAGTCTTGGACTCCTGAAGGGTCCACCCTTACACGTGGAGGTGTATTAAACAAGGATTTAAGGATAGGTGGGTCCCGAGTACTCCACCTACCAAATGGACCAAGAAAATATGTGCCATGGGAGTGACACATGGCCCCGTCAATGGGTGACATGTGTCATGTTTTGATGGGCACACAGTGTCTGTGAAACGTACAAATCGAGGTGACACGTGGAACTTCAATTGTGGGTCCACATCACCCTGGGTGACGTTAGTGTGCCACATCACTCCAGACTGATATCCTTCCAACGCCCTTAGATCTCACCGTCAAGATGTGTCCATGTAGGCCCACTGATCTACAACCTTCGTTACTTCATAATTTCGGCATTTGGTGTTCCCCCTTTCTCTTGGAGTGGTCAACGTCGGACTGACCTTGGCATAGATCCAACGACCAATAAATACCCCGAGGCGCCCCTAGATATATGGTTCACATTAATTCATAGCTTCGACATTTGAGTGTTTCGACATTATAACAACTTCATTCTCCCGAAGTAGGACTTTGTTGAATTGTTGTACATGAGTCCCTCTACCAGTCGATCAAATGGTTAAGAGGGGTTCTTAACGGACTCCCCAGACCCACGAATCACATAAATTCGTACCTCCGATGTTCAGGGAATTTGGTGTTACAAGACCTTTTTTCTCTCGAAGTAATCAATGTCGAAATTACCTCGGCATAGATCCAACAACCAAGGATACTCCCAAGTACCCTTGGATCTGTGGCCCGTGTTGCTTTACAATTGGTAAGTGGGTCAAGGTTTAACGGTGGGACATGTCCATTTGTCATGGTTAGGGACATTTCCACATGTCGATCTATCTCATGGGTAACCGTAGCAACAAGTTTCCTTTGACCGATTTGAAAATGGTAAGGTCGTAACACCCCAGAGCACCAAACTCCCGGAGTTCCGAAGCAAGAAAGGCTTAGCTCCTTTCGGGCCTAGCGTAGGGTTCCCAGACCTTGGTAATATTGGGTCCTAAAATAATTCTCGTGGGCTACACACTTAGCTCTTAGCCGTGAATTGGTTAAGGCCATGGAAATGAGCCCTCGGTCACATAGGTGAAGGGTCTAGAGGAGGCGCCCTCCTTCCACATGGTTTGAACTTGGTATTCCTACGAAGGTAAATTTGAGAGGTCAGTGGGACTTAAGCATTCCAGTTAAACCTACCTTGACTTTCTTGCAAACTCACGGCCCATAACTCTCTAGTTGTTAAGCTGAGGCAAACATAATACCATACAAAATCATGGGTTCCCAGAGAAATAATAGACATTTCTACCTTAATCATTCAATACAGGTTTTAGTCATAAACATGTATATACAATCATCATTTCAAATTCCAATACACAGAGTATGAAAATACATATCTAAAACTAGAAATTTTGAAGCGACTACTGAAAGGGGTGCATGTTTCTACCCAACCGTAGTCACAACCACTTCTGATGGATTTATCGTTGGCCACCCCCTAGCTAGACCATGATGCTCTGAGAGAGACTATTTCTTCTTTCTCAATGAAAGTCAGGGACGGAGGGTACTCTCCTCCTCCCTTGAGAACTTAACAAAGGTTTTTATCTGTACCAAGCAAGGGGGTCTACATCGAGTACTTCCACAATCACTCGTCAGCCACGTTTACCAACTTGGACTGAAAATGATGCTAGTAGCTTCTTACACCCAGAAAGAGCTTGTTTCTCAGTTCTCCTTGAACCCAAGAGCTTCAAGCGCTCCTCCCTCTTCTAGAGATTGGTTTCTCAACTCTGCTTCATCTCAGATCTGCCTCTTCCCCCCGAATCACACCCTTTCTTGCCTTCCTCAGCAATATTGTGTGGGTTTGATTCCCCATCTTGTGGTCATTTCTAGAAGCTTTGCAGATGGGTACTATGCCCCATCTCCTCATTAACTCTTGAGGAGGCTTTTCCAACTACCATCCTGACTGGTAATTCATTTCTGGATCAGAGGACTGTAATGGGCCTAGGAAATTAAATCCAGTAAGGTATTGGTTTTGTGGGGGTCATCTCAACCATTCTTGGTTCCCCTCATGATCTCTTTCATAGAATCCTGGTCTATCTTGGCAAACCCCCCTTTCAACAGTTATGCAACACTATCCATTTTCAATTAATAACAACAATACATACATTTCCTTTTATAACAAAAAGGTTCATCAAATCCAACATTCACACATATTTAGTCTTCCACAGTCTTTTGGCAAGTTACAGTTATATTTAAAAGCTGGGGGAAATAGGGGTATCACAAATATTGACTTGTACCTCATGGAGCAAGGCCCACTACCTTCCGGAAGCCAATTGATGTAGTGGATGCCATCTACAAACCTGTGACCATTTGTGGTGGTGAATGGGCTTTCCATCTGTGCAAAAGGGTACTACTAGTCATGTAGTCTCTCGACACTTCATATCTGCAGCCTGAGGGCCTCAAGACATAATCTCCTTAGTTATCCACAAAATGGGGATAACAGGGACCTTTGATGCCTTCGAACCACTAGAACTTAAGCCACCGGAACTTGAACCACCAAGACATGTACCAATAGAACCTAAACCACTAAAAGAGGATCCCAAGAGCTAAACTTACAACCAAAAGGAGTCGCCACCCCCAACTTTTGAACCTGAAGCCATAGAGGTGCCACTGGTCCTTGGGCCTTTGGAAGAGGGGGATCAACAACTCCACCCTCACTTGCAACCTCACTATGCATGGGATTGTGAAGAGGAAAATATTAAATCAAGTGATCCTATGCCTAACAAGTAAAGCAAAAATTTGGGAGATTAAGGCCATGTGGGATACTATTGGAGATAACATTTGTGTTTTGGCCTATGAAGTGTTCTTTTCAGTTTGGATTTTTGAATTCCTCAACCAATGCTTGATTAAGATTATTATTAAGAATGCATCTAGAGACATCATTGAGGAGGTCAATCATTTTCCTTAGTGTTGGTTACAAAATTATGGCTAAGGCATTAGCCCTAAGAATTTAGTCAGTTGTTGAGTGTGTAGTTCAATAGGAGTAGATAGGATTTGTTCAAGGGAGATTTATTCTTGACGCATTTATTTCAACGTGGGAGGTCTTGGAGTGGGCTTAGGAGATGGGCTATCATTCTCTTTTCTTGAAGATAGCTTTTGAAAAATCCTATGATTAGGTTGATTGGTCTTTCATTCCAGATATGTTTCCCTATTTTGGTTTTAGATCGAAGTGTGTAGCCATGGTGAACACTCTTTTCACTAATACTTTGGCCTTTGTATCTGTTAATAATGCCTCATCTTCGTGGATTTCTCTTCATTAGTCCATTCGTCAAGGGTGCCCCCCTGACACCTTATTTGTATGTTTTGACAATGGATTCCCTAGGTTATTTTTTATAATTTTCTGATCTTCGGGGATAGATTCGAGGTATCCTTGTCTCTGGTTGTTTTGAGATGGTTAATAACCATTTCGTAGATGACTCCCTCCTCTCTTTGAGTGTTGATCAAGGGTCAATAGATACGACTTGTGCATGCTTGGACACTTTTTTATCTGCAATTAGTTGTTGTGGTTAATGACCATAAGATAAAGTTTTGCTTGGTTGGGTTGGATTCTCTGCCAAATTGGATCCCTATAGCTTGGACAAAGATTTTCCTAGGCACGATTGTTTGGTATTTGGGTATCCCTTTTGGCTTGGGGTTGTCCCAAGTGTCTATGTGGTATTAGTGTTTACAACATCTTAAAAACCAACTCCATGTCTGTCATCATAAGGATCTCCATTTGTGGGGAAGATCATAGTTTTTGGGTGCATTCTTTAGGCCTCGTATGTCTATTATGTTTCTTGTTGGTTTCTTAGTCGGGCACAGTTTTGGTAGCTTGAATAGATCATTTGGTCCTATTTGTGGTCCAAGTATGCTGGAGAGTAGTTTCTTCCTTTTGTTTCATGGGATGTGTGTATGATTCCCAAGGACAAGGGGGGTCTTGGCCAATCTTTATGTGGCCACATAGGGAATTGTTTTTGCAGCCAAGTGGGAAATTCATTGTTTAGAAGGATCTGCTTTGTGGCAGGTTTTGTTTTGGCAATGGATGATCGTTGCCTAGCACTTTGACAAAGTTCAAGGGCGTCTATGTGATATTATCTCCTCGCTATGATTGTTTTAGGTATTAGGATCACTCACTTCAGGAGAATTTGGTTAGCTTGGAAAATGGTTGTAGGGTTGGTATGGTGGAATTGGAAGGGTAGTAGTGTAGATTAGAATCTAGTTTTCCATCCTATGTGGAGTTGGATATTGTAGGGTTTGTTATTGCAAAAATTGTAGGTTGGGAAAATCCCGAACCAATCCACAATATGGCGAGAACTTTGGAAATACCTACCCACTGTCACCTTAGATAGGTACTCCCTCGCTTTAGTAAAGGAGAAATCCTACACAAGGGGGGTATCCTCACTGACCCTAAGGGAAAATGAGATGGAAAGTGGAGTAATGGAAGGTGATGCCCCTATAGGTCAAGCTAAGAAATGGAGGATGTATTGGAAATGAGTCTTGGTGATGGTAAATGGTTGYCAGAGACTTAGTACCTGCAGAAGAGAATTGCACCTTCATGAGACAAGAAAAAAGACAAATATACAAGCCCAATATTCAAATGGAAAAGCAAGTGAAGCTTGTTGTCCTATGTAGCAACAATAAACAATGATACAAATCATCGAGTAAATGGTAATAAAAGTTGCTAAATATGTCATTGAATGTCAAGTAAAGATGCAAGAGATTAAGCTAGCATTGACTAGTATAACTCAAGTAAGATAAAGAAAGACTTCAGTGATAAAGTAAGATTGTTAAGTAATGTTATTGAATAGATATTATGACAGCCTTATGGTTGTAGCAAAATATTGCTACAACGGAAAAATCTACCCCAAGAACCAGCAAACAACTTGCCCAACAATTATCCAATATCAAGTAGATTGTCAATGACAACTTGCAAGCAAATTCTTATGGTAGATCAATGAGTAAAGTAAGGGTTTAAGAGAGTTTTGATGCAGCCCTAATGGTTGTATCTTAAAGTGATAACAATAGCAAGATGTACTTGGCCAAACTAGACGCCCTAGTGGCTCAAGCTAGCTAAGAGCATGTAAAATTGATTCCACTTAACATAGTTACCAACTTAACGAGAACTCTACAGAGTTCTTGTTTTTTGGGGGGTCCAATTTTTCACCCCGTTTTTAAAAATGGTGCTACTGGTAGCATCCCTTCTCCCTTTTTAGGTGGTTTTTCGATATTTTAAATTTTTCAATCCACAATGTTTCAACATTTTTTTTAAATGCTTATTTTTCACATATTTTCAATTTTTTCAATTTTTTTTATTCACATATTAAAATATTTTTTACCATTTACTTTTTTGAAGTTATGATTTTTCATATAATTGTGTCTCCTTAATTAATTTATTCTTTTAAAATATAGTGAAAAACACTATATTTAACACATTGTTTACCTTTACTTCAATACATAGAAAAAAAAAATTGTAATTAAATAACACTATTTTTTAATATTTAGCGAAAAATATTAATTCAATTTTTTTATAAATTAAAAACTAAAAAAAACTAAGAAAAATAAAAGAATTGAAATTTAAAGCAAATTTAAATAATAATAAAAATTAAAGAAAAAAGGACAAAAATAAAAATAAAACAAATATATAAACTAAGCTTAAAAAAATTTATGGACCAAAATTTAAAAGGTTTTAAAAAAAAAAAAAAAAAAAAAAAACAAATTAAAAACAATTAAACTACAAAATTTAATATATATATATATATATATATATATATATATATATATATATTAAAAACTTAAAAACATATGAAATTTTATAAAAAACAAACAAATAAAAAAAATGCATGTGGGTGATGGGAGGTTGTAAATTCAGGCATCACTGTAACATCCATGATGCTAACCATTAGCATGGGCTGGTTGGGCATCGTGGGTGTTGGGCATCACCACAGCTGAGGGCTAAGCCACAGTCACATGGGGCCAGAGCTTGATAGTAAATGTTGGACATAAGCCCCATATTCCTAGCTGCTCCAGGTGTGGGCTGGTTGTACGCCATGGGTGTCGTGGGAGGCAATGCACGACATCGCCTCAGCCTCCACGGGATAAGCCAGGACCAAAGATTATCTTATACTAATTTTGGGAATTTGATGTTAAGCATCGCCCCCCACGACACGTGAATAATATGTAGCTTTGTAATTTGTTTTTCAAATTGCTTTAATTTAGTAAAACTTCCTTATTTCAATTACAAAATTGTATTTTTATTTTAATTATTTTGTTTTTGTTTTAAATGTATTGAGTGGTTTATTATTTGTTTATTTTTTCTATTATTTTTACTTCTGGTTTCAATTAAATTAAATTGATATGTTTTGTATTGTAAAATTGTTTTTATTTTATTTTTTAATTTGGTTTCTATTTTTTAAATATGTTTAGAAGTTTATTTTAAGAATTGGTTTTAAAATTTTCTTTTAATACTTTCTTTATTAATTTTCCATAAAATTGTTTGTTTTCATTTAAATATTGTTTTAAAATATATATTTTTAATTTTGTATTTTAATTAAAAAAAAAAAATTTTGTTGTTGTTGTTGTTGTTTTTTTATAAATATTTTTGAAGATTTTTTTAATATATATATATATATATATATATATATATGTATATATATATATATATACTCAATGTGTTTTGAAGAAAAACAATTTGTCTCTTATCAGTTTTTTTTCTTTTTTCATCTTGTTTTAATCTTTTTTTTTTAATTTAATTTTGAATATATTTTTTAAATGTGTTTTTTTTGGTCATTTAAAAATTTATATATTTTTTTAAATGTGTTTTTTTGGTCATTTAAAAAAAAATATTTGTGAAGATTTTGTTCTTTCTATTTATTTATTTTTTAATGTAAATTTTAAAAAAATAAAATTGTAAATAAATTTTCTAGTGAACATTTGGAGTCTAATTTTGGGTTGTTTATTTACGTAGGGATTTGTGGTCAATGTCACAATTTCAATTAGGTCGTAAATAGCTATAATTTTCACGTTTAAGAAAAAACATTTTGTTTTACGTAGCATCACTTTTTTATTTAGGTGTTGATTTTAAGGTTTTTCTGAGCTACTGTCTGAGTTTGGAAGGCCATGTTTGAAAAATGTTGTAATTTTGAACCCGATTAAAAACAAATGGTGCTACCGGTAGCACCAGTTTTTGATTTGGGGGTTGATTTTCATGTTTTAATGCAAAAATATGGGTTTTAAGGGCTATAGTTTTCATTTTGAAGTCATAGTTCTCGTTAAGTCGGTAACTTTGTTATTTAGACAATTGAAATATCTCCACAAAACATGTTATCCAATGCAACTATTTTGTTTCTCCAATGCAAATTTTCATATTAGTGTCTTTAATATATGGGTAAATGGAGTCTTGGTTATGAGTGTTGACTCCACAATATCTCTAGGGGTGTATGCCCTTCTACTCCCTAGAGCATGCAAAACCAACAAAGGTAAGGCTAGGAGGTTGTAAGTCTTTTTACTCCTAGAAACCTTGTAAAAATGGGTATTCAACTAGAAAATAATATGAACCTTGGTGGAGGGTGTATGCTCTTATACTCCTCCAAGGGTTTAAGATAAGAATATCAATGAAACTAGAAGAAAACAACAACAAATGCAGAAATCTCCTTACCAATACCACAAAATAGCGAGATCAAACCCTAGTTTACCTAGCAATATCCATCCATAAGCAAGAGAACGATCCTCCAAGAGGTGTGCACCACCTTAGCTCCACAATATACCATAAAAAAGCATCCAATAATGTTTCACAAGAGAAAGAGAGAGAGAGATAATCCAAATTGCCCAAGTAGGGCGCAAATTTCAGCCAAGTAGTCTTCTCTTATAAGAGAGTTATGATATCAATGAAATGAATTTGATCCTTATTTTTACAAAACCTCTTAAAAAAAATTATCCACATTTAGTTAGGGTAAACCACAAAGTAATGAAGTCGACCTCCTTTACTTTTCCCCTTTACAAGATAGATTTAAATTTGCACATGAAGAAACCCTAAAAACATGACGTCATCTCCCTAAAGGGTGACGTTTTGGCACTTTAGTGAATTCATTGGGGTTGTAGGAGAAAGCGCTAGGCCTCCAAAGGCCATGTTTCCTCAAGCCAAGTGTCTCCTCCACACTGCAAGGGGTCCTCCCATCCAAAAGTGCCAAGTGTCCATCAACCACCACATGCCCTAGCCCCAAAACAAGACGTCAAGCCTAGAAAAGTGGCATAAGAGCTCCCAAGCAAGTCGTTGGGATGGAAGAGGGCTAGGTGTCACTATCCAAGGTGTCCTCTCTTGCCTCCAAAGGCAACGTCCATCATCTAGTTGGTCCCAAGGTGTGGATCATGGCATTCAACTTGTGGGCTTTCTGCCCCAATGAAGGCCCAAGCTGGGCTTGTTCCTCCAAAACGTCCATCAACAAGGTCTTGCAAATCCAAACAAGTGTGCCCTCCAAGGATCTCAATTCAAAGCATCATGGAAAGTATAATCACATATAAGACTAGATCCACCTAAACATGTGCATCAAAACTACCTTATCAAATTAAACAAGTGCTTAAAGACTCTATGCAAATTGCCAAGTTTAGGTATGGGAGGTTTGACAAGGTGACCTATTGGGTGAATCATTCCTTGAGTCAAGAAGTGTTTCCTATGTGGAACCTCTCTATTTCATGTGGAGAAGATGAATTGGATGGGGGCTAAGACTTTTGGGCATGGGTTTTATGACATACAAGGGTTCGTATTGTCTCATTTATGGGTATCTTTGTAGAGGGTGTGTTGCACCTTCATTTTCAATGCATCCTTTTATAAGTCCATTTATTTTTCATTAATTAATTAGGGTCTAGAATGACTGGGTACTCTCAATGGGTAACATAAAACATGGGTGGAAGTACCATAATCTCACTTGAAGGGAGAGGTACACAGAGTGTCATAGGGGTAAAGAAAATATTGTAACACACTAAGTGTGTAGATCCCTCAACAAGTGGGAAATTTTTATGTATGTGTATTTTCTTTTGTAGGTCTTTGATGTTTTAGGAGAAACATTTCATTTTTCTCAAGAACTCTTTGGGCGAGCATATGGAAGGTTATATTTTTGGATTTTATCTTTTTCCTGCTACATTCCCTTTGGGCCTTCAGCCCCTTCTTCCCATGAAATGAGGTAAAATCCCTTCTTGGGTCAGTACACCCAAAATCCCAAAAGATAAGGAGATGAAATGATGAAGTGTGAAAGGTGATAAGTATGATCAGGAATGGCACGATGACTCTTCAAGGGGACCTCCCAGTAGAAAACCCATTTCCAAATGTGATCACTTACTAGAGCACAATGTCAACCACCAAGGTGAAACATGGCAAAGAGCATAATTTTCAAGCATAAGTTCTATAATTAAAAGCATATTTAAATGAAACATATTCAAATGCCTCAAGTATTCAAGTGATACTTACCACAATACTTGACTTGTACCTCATGGATCAAGAGCCATCGTCTATCAGAAGCAAGCTGATGTGGTAAATGCCATCGTGACGAATCCAAGATGTGTGGTGGTGAAGCAGGTCTATGTCTGTGCATGTGGACGTTGTTAGTCATATGTCTCTCGGTACTCCATGTCTACAATATGAGGGCCTTGAGACATCATCTCCTTAGTTATGCCTAGAAATTGGGGATAACAGGTTTCATGTGTTGCGGAGATTCCTTGCTTTCATGCACACAGGTTGAGTAGGGCAAACATTTTCTTATGGGGGGACTCGTAGGATGTAGCTTCATGTGCTTGGAAAATTTGGTGCCCTTGATCATCTATTGATAATGGAATTGAGAGGGATCCTCTCAGAGATTGATATTTTCAAAATGAATATCGAGGTGCCTGGGCCTTTCTAGAGGGATTAGGGATGGAGTTTTGGTTTCCCTTTGTTGTTGTATGATCCCATCGGCTATATTCAGTGTTACATCATTGACATCCTCTATCTTTGGTCATGAATGTGAGATGGGTGTCTTATGATTCAGAGGACAAATGGATTCATTGACTTCATAGCGTGCGGTCCATTCAACTTTCTTATAAGTTGTGTATTTTCACTTGGTTGGTGTTGTATCAAGGGATCCCATCTAAGGTCCATTTGGCCAAGTGTGGGATTTGCGATGGTATTTTCCTTCTTTGTCATCACTTGGATATATTGAAGCACATATTTTTGGAGTGTCTATTTGCTTGGAGTTGCTAAGAGTATTTGCAAGATCAATATCGAGTTTTGTTTTAGGGAAGGGTTTGTTGGTGGGTTTCCTTGCTGGGCAATTTTCAGTCCTTGGCGGCATGCTTTTCTTTCATAGGGGTATGACATTGATTGAGGATTTTAACCTTATTCATTCTTTTGAAACTCAGGTGTAAATCTATGTTCAAACATGAGGTTAGCTCATTGTCTTTGTTTTGTACTATGTGGTGTGATGAGGTACGCCATCAACTCATTGGCATGTTGTTGATCAAGGATGCTAAATCCTTAGAGCCCTTAGCTTATTCTAATTTTATTTCTATTCTAGTTGCATTACAGAAATGGTTATGATATCCATTATATATTCCCTTCCTTTTTTGTTTCATGGTTTGTAAATATTTTTTTGTAAATATTAGAAGTATTTTCTTAAAAAAGAAGGTGAGGTTATTTTATATTTTGTTGTTTGAGAGAAAACTAGATGTTCATGGGCTACGTAACAATTCTCAGTTTCTACTGTCAATTACTAAACATATATGTATTATTTTCAATAGAATAGTCTTTGCTTAAGCATAAGTGATGGCTTACGAATCATATTAGTTCTCTAGATTAAGAGTTGTAATTGTCCGATATTAGATTGTCATACATATTATGGATGCAGAAAACTTATATAGTTCATCTATTTTTATTGGTGTTTTTTTTTATGAAAATGCTTAATATATTACTTTAGAGAACAAATAAGCACATCAAGCTTCAGAGTGGTTGCAACATGCAAACAATAGGGGTGCCAATAAATTCATGGTCTACAAAAGCTAAAAAGGCTAGCATATGAGCTCGGGTCACATAGAAGGGACTTAACATTGCAGCATAATGCAAGGAGGGAAACTCTCATGAGTGGAGCCAACTCTTGCTTAAAGATCCTCAATTACCCTAGAGTAAGGGAGGGATCTTGGGAGGAGGATTTGCATTGAATATAAATTTACAATGATGTTTCCACAAAATCCAATTTTAACCTAATGAATTGAATTCCAAAGCAATTTGTAGTTGTCTTTGACCATCGAAGTGTCCCCCAAGATAGTCCCCTTCCATGAGAAGGGTGCTACAATAAGAGAATGAAATTCACCCTAAAACCATACCCAAAAAATCTCTAGCACTTTGACATTTCCAAAAAACTTGTTTCATTGTCATCCTTACCACGCAATGCATATGCCTAATTAGTAATGCTAGCTTTGTGCAACCTATTATTGACAACCAATCTTTGATGATGTAGTGGCCACCCAAAACCATTTTTTTATTTGGATAAATAAATTACCTTTATCAACTTGCATATTATGTGTTGAAAGAGAGGGAGTTGGCACCGTGCTAGCGCCCCATGAATTTCCTCCCTCTTACCCAATTTTTCAGATGGAGGATGGTATTAACTGCCAACCATAATAGTGGTTGAACCTCAGGAGTATGTGGGAATGGATCTTGTGACCTTTCTAGGCATGATGCTTTAGCATAAAGGATTAAACCAATTGAGCTATCCCTTGGGACCCTTTTTTTGGAGAAATATGTCCCTCACTCACCCATGTATTGAGAGTTCCAAGTGCATATGCTAGTATCGTATCAACCCCCCACATATTCCCCCTCTTCTTTGGTTTTCCAAATGGAGGACGATAATAATCGTCAGTAAAAATACCCATTGGTAACCCCTAGAGACTCAATGGGATTTGACCTCAATACCTCCGTGAACTTTTTCACAAGAGAATATACCAATCAAGCTAACCTTTTGGGGCTAGATACCCCCAAAATTTATGTTTATTGGAGGCATCAACCTTCCAAATGGGTTGACACATCCTCAGCCATCGTATAACATTTATTTCATAGACACAAAAATACTTTTATAACTTTCCCTATAATTCAAGTCTCTTTTATTGTGAATTGCTTATTCCTAATTTTGAGAAAAAAGGGCATTTTACCACTAAAGGAAGCCAACCTTTACAATAACAAATATCTCTATTGTGATTAGCACAAATAACGATTTCTTAGAAATCTACTCTGAACTTGCATAGGAAACTTTATGCATGGAAATGCATCTAATGTTTGGATATTAATTAGCTAGGCCAATTCATTTGGTTATAAATTGCACTTGTTTTAATAACATATTCATTCATTCAAGTCATGTTGAATGAAATTGTTTGATGGTTCATTCACGCGAGAGATTTAGCTAAAATCTAAGACATCTACAAATCACTAGTAAGTATATTTTGTTCATGTTGGAAGCATGAATTCTCATATGTGATGTGGCAATGCAATCAAGATAAACTGGAGAGCATGATGGTCCTACAAATTCTATACAGTGGTTTGATGAACACATACATACTCCCCACATTTTAAAATACAAGAAAGAAGGGTCAGTGGCCTAGAGCTATTTGATTTTGAAGCCACCACAAATATCCCAAAGGGATTGCCTAAAATAATCAATTCTTTAAGACATTTTTTTCCGGGTGTAGTTAAGTTGTAGATGATAACTAAAATTTAGAAAAAATATCAAATTAAATAAATGTGGAAAATAACATTTCTTGAAATCTGCATTTAGATTCAGTGATAAGATTAATTTTAAAAAATGGGGAATTAAACCATTTTTGAAAATGTATGAAAATATAGATGTTAAGTATGATGAGGTGTGAGACTCAATCAAAATTCATGTCCCCATCGACAGGAGCTTGGTTTGATAGTAAAGTGGAGGTGTTTCATACCCCCCACCAAAGCTCAAATCCTATTAAAATATGTTTTCCCCATCATGGGGTGTCTTGCTTGTGCAAGAGGGATATCTTGCCTATGCAAGTTAGTCATTTTTATTTTGCAAGTAGGCCTCCATGTGGATAAGGCCAACTTCAAGATTTAGGCATCTTTGGGAGAGAGATTACCCTCAATGGTGACTTCTCATCCAAGGGATGAAAAATGGCATGTTTACCAGCAAGTTAATCAAAATCATTTCAAACAAAATATATCATGTACCTTATTTATCAAAATTGATAAAATATTTTCACTGCAAAATATTGGAACTTCTTGGGTACTATTTCTAGCTATATGGATTACTTACATTGGTCGCTGACTATGTACAATTTTATTGCATGTGTTGTAATAATGATATCTACACAAGTTATCATACGAGTTATCGATTCCCATGGTTAAAAAAAAATAACAATAACCACACAAGTTAAAATTGTACATTGACATCCACCAAAATGAACTAATCATATAGCTAGCTAATGGTACTTTAGAAATCGTATTATAGATTTATTGAAATTTTTTACTTTCTTTTTTTTTAGTAAATAAAAATTTGTATTACCTCAGAAGTTAAGAAAACATATACATATGAAGGATCCTATAGTATGTTATACCAAAAAATGGAAACCATAACCAGAGCTAGACCCTGGAAAAGGTGTGCATGATTGTGCTAATTTCCATAACTAAGATGTACAAAATATACTTGTAACACCCTGTTTCCCCCAGTCTGTAAATATAACTATATTGGCCAAGGAACTATGGAAAACCTAAAAGTGTGAATGTTTGATTTAATGGAACTTTGTACAAAAGGTCGATGAATGTAAATTTTGTTATTTTAATAGAAAATGGTTACGTGTTGCATGATTGTTGAAAGAGGGGATGTGCTAATAGAAAACCATGAATGCTATGAAAGGTGGTGGAGGGGACTCAGAATGGTTGTGTTAAACTCCACCGAACTAGTACCATGCTGGAATTAATTGCTCAAATCAGAACAACCCTCTGACCCAAGAATAAATTACAGTCGGGATGGTAGGTGGGAAGACCTCCTCAAGAGTTACTGAGGGAATGGGGAAAAACGCCCACCCATAAGGCTTCCAGACCTAACCACGGACTGGGAATTCAAGCCACACACAACCTTGCTAAGGAAGGCAAGAAAGGAAGTGTGGTGGGAAGAGGAAGACCTGCGGGGAAAAAATGTAGAGACGAGAATGGAAACTCTCAGGTTCGAGGAAGGACTGAAAGAGGAACAGTGAGTTCTGATCATAGAAAATAGAGATTGATCCAGGAGAAGGAGAGTAACCTTTGTCCTGATCTATTTATGTATTGGGAGAAGGAGAGTAACCTTCATCCCTAATTTTCATTGAGATGGAAGTAAGATATTGAATCTCAAAGCATTGTGGCTTAATCTCGGGGTGGCCAGTGATAAATCCATTGGAAGTGACTGAGCCTATGGTTGGGTGGAAACAAGCACCCCTTTCAGCAATCACGTCACAATCTATGGTTCTGATAAGTGTTTTCTTGCCTTATGCTTTGAATTGTAAATAATGGATGCATGCGAGTATTTACATGCCTATAAATGGTTTTTTCTCTGTATTAAATGATTAAGTTATGAGTATGCATTCGTTCCCTTGAGAACCTATATTTTTGCTTGAATTTCCATACATCCCAGTTTAATCACTCAAAGTTTCTTTCCCCAGGAATTTACATCATCGTTCCAGAGTTGGAGCAAGAATCTGGGCATAGCTACCATTTTGGTAACCTCATAAGTTACTTTTCCTTGATTCAGAACTTAAAGCTCTGGGAGTTGAGAAGGTTTTCCCTTTAGACTAGTAGTCTAGGAGACTTTGAACTTGCACCTATTTCCTTAGCCAAAAAACTGACTAAGAGTGGGGATTATAGCCCAGGAATTATATGAAGGTCCACGTGACCTGGATCTATGAACCTTGGAGCTCGAGGCTCCGGGATGTCAAATTGAACCTCGCAATTGCTATGAACCGTCGATCTATGAACGAAGATCGAGGGTGGGGAATCACTACAGAGCACGAAGGTGAAAACAGTTGATGCGCTAGTTCGTGGCTCGCAATTCACCCTTGTTGTTGATCTCGACGGGTTGGAAGATCAACAATCCCGGTTAGACTAGAATCGAGCGATCACTTTCCATATTGCAGAGGTCGAACTCTTTATTAAAGAGTACGCATGTTGGGGCCCCGTAATTTCTGTGAATCATCGATCGACGTTGACCTTCGATCTGAGTTTGATGCGATCCCTGAAATCCAAGGAGCATGTGGGATGGAGAAACCTTCAAGAAGATCAATCTCAAAAGAGATAGCGCTTTCAGGAGTGCAGACGAAATCCAGGAGATGGACCCGTAGGAGGAAAAAAGGTTGAATCCTTCGAGCACTTAGAAAATATTCTAAGTCAGAGTAAGTCAGAAGCTCAAGAGGAGCAGCGATAGTGGTCGTTGGATCACAATGCCAAGGATTGACAATCATATGATCTAAACAAGGTGCACGAACCTTAGCACTTGGCACAAGAAGGAGAAGGGAACTTACCAAAGTTCTGAAGTCCCAAAGTAATTTGAGGTCGTCCATCACCAAGAGGTGAATCTGGACCGCCAAATCCAGAGGGATATGTGGCAACGGATCGCGGACTCCAGAGGAATATGTTCGAGGGTTTTCAGTTGAAATTTGAGATTCCTGAACCCCAAAGACCCGAAGTGAACCTCGACCGCCAGATCCAGAGGGACACATGGAAACATATCATGGACTCTGGGGAAATCTGTGTGAGAGTTTTCAGTTGAGATCTGAGACTCTCGAAGTCCGGAGAGCTGGAGAGCCGAAGTAAATCTTAGTCGTCAGATCACCCGACGTAGGATCTTGACCGTCGATCGCCAGGAGATACGTGTCATCATATCAGCAGCTTCGGGAA
The DNA here is from genome assembly GCA_010110895.2 of Picea sitchensis. NCBI lineage: Eukaryota > Viridiplantae > Streptophyta > Pinopsida > Pinales > Pinaceae > Picea > Picea sitchensis. The sequence continues at coordinate 47,543 of SNQJ01S0099577.1, forward strand.
ATCTATTTGAGAGTTTTCAATTGATATTTGAGACTCCTGAAGCGCGAAGAGCTAGAGAGCCGAAGCAAATCTCAATCGTCAGATTGTTCGAAGTAGATCTCAATCATCAGATTATCTGAAGTAAATATACAACATCGGATCATCTGAAGTGAATCTTTGGACTCTGGATAAAGTCTCGAAGCAATTCATAGCCGTTGAGGGTAGGCCACAATCCAAACCCCGGTTTTGGAGAAAGGACACATGGAGGCTCGAGGAGAATTGTGGGTCGAAAAGTAGTTTGGTTTCAAACCACCTTTGGCCATGCCCGAAATTGTATGTTTGCGTGAGGTCATCGCCCAAGGTCACATCCGAGGAGTGGCCAAGAGAAAAGGGGCTAACGCTAACTCTGAAACTTCGCTGAAGTGCGAAGGAGAAGGTCGCGGGTATCATAAGACCTGCACTGGAAGCCAAAGGGTATGTGTTTGATTAATAGGTGAGACTATCAAGGTCTCTAAGTCTTGTTTGAATTAGAGAATCATAGAACCTTGACCGGAGGGTCGGGATGAGTCCCGGACTTCCCAAATTAGGAATCGTAGAGGGAAAGGATATGTTCCTGTAAGGAGGACAATTTTTTTTTTCTCCCCAATCGTGGGTGTGTTACAAATTGGTATCAGAGCATGGTTACAACACTTGGCCTACTTGGGCTCATGGACGAGTCACTTAAAAACTCTATTTGGAGTAATTTTAAAAGAGTGAAACTCTACCTTACCTCTTTCTTAAAAAGTATGGTTAAAAATGTTATTAAAGAAAAGAATGAAACTTTCTACTGTGTGTGTGAATTTAAGAAATTGAACCGTGTATTGTTCATGAACTCATAGGCTATTAGCTAACAATAAGTGTTTTTGGTCAACACTCGAGTAGTCAGTAAATCAGGGGAAAAATTCAAGACTAAAGGATGGTGACGTGTCATGAAGTGGGGGATGGAACCCACAATAGAGATGAAGAATATGACAAAAGGAGGGCGGTGGAAACCCCTCCAAATCTGACTGAAACTGTAAGGAGCCTCAGGGAAGAATTATAGAGTTGCAAGGCTGACAACAAGAGATTGATAAAGGAGAAAGAAAAACAAACAGAAATTAGCGCAGTCTTGTTGCAGAGCTTTTCTGACATATAGAGGCAACTACAGCATGAACCCGCAACCAGTCATGTGGACCGACGACATAAGAAGAAAATTCAAAGTCCACTGGAGATTTGAAAACATGACTACATAAGTGACCACACTGGGAGAAGCACCTCGAAGAAGGCCCAGCCTGGAGGCAACGAACACTCATCGGTAGAGTCTTCTAGAAAGGAAGCTATCAAATCCGAAGAATCTTTTAGTAGTAGAGAAAGCTCACATTCTCAAAGGAAAGGAAATAAGCGGAAGCATTCCAAAAATCATGATCCTGAAGAATTCAAGAAAGCCAAACCACCCTCTTTCGATGGAGAGATTAGGAAGGGAGAATAGGTTGGATTTTGGCTGCTTTCTTTAAAGAAGTACTTCCAAGTCCATGACTACTCTGAAAACTTGAAGGCTCGAATAGCCATCTTTAACTTGAATGGAAAGGATTCCATTTGGTGGGAAGACCTTAGGAATGTGAAAGGATTCCATGAGAAGGACTTGTCATGGAAACAGTTTGAGAAATACTTCACGAAGTAGTATCTGTCAGAGAAATACATGGATGGGAAGACTAAGGAATTGTATGAACTCAGGCTAGGGTAGCTCACCATAGATGAAATTGTCAATAAATTCCTTGAACTACTGAGGTATGTACCCTACATAAAAGATGAAAAAGTAAAAAAAGCAGTGGTTCATTAGTGGGTTACCTTAGACCTACCAGGACAGGATTGAGTTCGACGAACCAAATACCTTAGAAGAAACTATCCGGAAGGAGAGATATTGTTATGAATAGTTTGGGAGTAAGACAAGACCTCACGAGGAATGGAAGAAGAGGAGTAGTTCGGGATTCCAGAAGAAGGGGTTTAAATCCTCAATATTTAAGAGCTGTGGAAAATATTCTAGAAGGATCCTTCCTACTAGAAGTATATATCAGCGAAATTTTCCCTCTCAAAGTGGAAATAAACCTTTTAATATAGTCCTAGAAAAGACAGATAACCTAAAGAAGGAACCCTTAAAATGTTGGGGTTGTGGAGAAGATCATTGATTGATGGACTTCCCACATAGACAACAGAACAATAAGAGAGTCTACAATATCCAAGAAGCTACCACCGTTAATGATGTGGCTAGGAGCATGCCACGAATCTGTGCAGCATTGGACAATAATCAAGCCAACCACCAAGCTTTAGTAGTGGAGCTGGAAGGTATGATTGCCAACCATCTAGTTTCTATTTTAATAGACCCAAGTTCTAATTTGAGTTATGTGTCCCCTCATACTATTGATAAGTGTAAACTGCAACCAATTAGACATGTTAAACTATGGTTGGTTCAATTAGCCACTCGGACCAAAAGAAAGGTGGCAGAGGTCATACCATCCTATCAATTCATCATGGGTGGATTTCCCACCCGAGTGACCCTTAACATACTTCCCTTGGGATCTTATGACTTCTTGATTGGTATGGATTGGTTGGCTACTTATAAAACTAAATTGCACTGTTATCATAAAACTTTAGAATGTGTAAATGAAGAAGGGAGAAAAACGACCCTCCAAGGGATTCAGAGGCCTATCTCAGTGAGACAAATATCAACCCTTCAAATGAAAAAAGTATTGCAGAAAGGGGTGTTCCTTATATGCCATACAGGTACTGGAATCTATTGATAATGACAAACCAAACCTAGGGGACCACCCCATATTAAGAGAATACAAGGGCATGTTCCCAGAAGAGGTAGCAAGTCTACCTCCGAGAAGGGATATCGACTTCTCGATAGAACTTAAACCAGGAGCAGTACCAGCATCTAGAACGCCATATAGAATGAGCACGCCAGAGCTGGTTGAGCTCAAGCTACAACTAAAGGATCACGACCACTAGGAAACAATTCTATTGGCTTGGATTGAAGAAATACATAGCTAACTATTTAGGTAAGTGCCTAGAATGCCAACAAGTTAAGGCATAACACTGACATCCAGCAGGGTTTTTATAGCCCCTACCGATCCCAGAATGGAAATGGGAAACCATATCCATGGACTTCATCACTGGATTACCAAAGTTGACCAAGAAAAATGATGCCATCATGGTTGTGGTGGACAAACTAAGTAAGTCTGCTCATTTCGTTCCTGTCAAATCAACTTGCAAGGCCATAGATATTGTCAACATCTTCATGAAGGAGATGTTTAGAATGCATGGCATGCCCAAGGAAATTTTATCTTACCGAGATACCAAATTCACTTCAAGCTTTTGGAAATCCCTAATGGCCGGTTTTGAGACAAAATTGTTGTTTAGCACAGCTTATCACCCTCAAACTGATGGATAGACAGAAACAGTGAACCAAATAGTAGAAGACATGCTAAGGATGCATGTAATGCATCAGCCTAAGAAGTGGGAAGACTAACTACCATTGGTAGAGTTTTCCTACAACAACGGTTATCATGAATCCTTGAAGATGAGCCCTTTTGAAGCCCTCTATGATAGACAGTGCAAGATTCCAATCAGCTGGAGTAACCCAGTGGACAGAATTACAATTGAACCCGACAGGCTGAAAGAAATGGAATGAAAAGTGGTTCAGATAAGACAAAATCTGAAGATTGCTCAAGATAGACAAAAAAGTTACGCTGACAGAAAGAGAACTCCCAGATAGTTCAATACCGGAGACCATGTATATCTCAGAGTTAGTCCCGGGAAGAGTTCCTTGAGAATGGGATCCTGTGCCAAATTGGCACCTCTGTATTGTGGACCTTTTGAAGTCTTAGATAGAGTGGGACCTGTATCCTATAGGCTAGCACTTCCTCCCACTATAAAGGCACATAATGTTTTTCATGTTTCATTATTGAAGAAATATGTACATGATGTTAATCATATAATTGACTGGTCTGTGATCCAGGTGGAGCTGGAAGGAGAATTCCTACCAAAACCCCAATGCATATTATACAAGAAGGAAACCTCACTCAGGAACTGAACCATTGCACAGGTCAAGGTGCAGTGGAAACACTTTGGCCCGGATGAGGCTATATGGGAAATGGAGGATGCCATGAGATAGGCATATCCGATTTTTTTTACTCCTATACATACAGGTCATGTTGACAAATAGAACATCGAGGACGATGTTCCTTTAAGGGGGAGGGAATTGTAACACCTTGTTTCCCCAGTCTGTAAATATAACTATATTGTCCAAGAAACTATGGAAAACCTAAAAGTGTGAATGTTTGATTTAATGGACCTTTGTACAAAAGGTCGATGAATGTAAATTATGTTATTTTAATAGAAAATGGTTATGTGTTGCATGACTATTGAAA
>SNQJ01S0099579.1:8055-34094 GCA_010110895.2 Picea sitchensis
ATACACGCTCAATATCAAATAACTTAGATTGATGAATGAATGATTAAGTGCAATAGAACATATGTCGATCTTAGTAAACACAATGCGGTAACAATGAGTTCTCTAGTTGGTGCGGATACAATTTGCAAAAGTATTCTCAGTGTAACAGTCGACGGAAAAAGTAGACAGAGGTGTAACAGATCTCTCCAACGGACGAGAGGCCTTCATCAATGCAGTTTTGTCCATTGTGGTGTGGTCCCAACGGTCTAAAGATGAGATTTCCGGCCATAACCATTGTTCTAACCATTTGGGTGCATCAATCTAATGGTCATAATGCCTCCAACAGTTATATTGCTTCACCATGGCGAAGTGCCATGTTGCGTTATTCTGATATCCTAGCAAAGTTTTAGTTTTGCAAGCCTTCCTTCTGCGAAGTCCACTCTGGAACCTTCTGCAACTTCTCTATCTTTTCTCTCTTCTTACTAAGATTTCTAGCCTTCTTCCCTGAGATCTTCATCTCGGTATTCCTCTTTCCATTCTGATTCTTATCTTCTTTTGGCATAGTAACTTCAGGATGTTGATATTCTTTCATAGGGTTCAAGGGAAATACTTCTTCTCTATCTGGGGTAGGTACTCCACTCTTATGTGAGTCTTCTTGTGTTCTTTCAACTTCGACATCCAAGTTTCTGGTTCTAAATAGCTTCGATCTGTTCCCATGTTCTTCAATTAAGTGCGTTATCCTCCTAGTCATGAAATCTTTCTTTCTTCTTTTGTTCTAGGGATTCCTCTTCTTTTCTTCTGGTCTGATCCTTCTCAATCCAAGTTTTTCCTAGTAACATAGCAAATGGGGTGTCTCTCTCAATAAATTTAACAACCTCAAAATCTTCCACTGTTGAAGTTCCATGAGCACTCATAGATATCTGGGTGATTCTTCCACATAGGGTTATCATCTTTCCTCTAAATAATCTTATTCCTCCTAATGAAGGAATCATAGCAGGCTTCCTTAAAATTTCCCAGGTTCTTTTTGTGATGATATTCACATGTGTTTCCTCATCCAGAACATAGTCAATGTCGAAGTCTCCTATTCTTGTTTCTATGCACTCTTTTTCTTTGAAGATCTTTGATAAGTTGACACTTATGTGATCATTCAGGGTTTCTTTCATTTGTAACAATACATTCTCTAATTCTTTCTGGGGTTCTTCCATGGTCTTAGTTGCTTGATATTCCTCAGGGTTTTCTTGTCTCATATTCATTCCATCAACCTTAGCAATCATTCTAGGGCAGTCCAAAGCTTCATGGTCTATAGTTTTACAACAAAGGCAAATAGGACCTCTACTAGGGCATTCCTTAGCAAGATGTCATGGTCTTCTACAACTATAGCAAAGAGTTAATCCTCTCTTTCTTTTGAACGATCCCCAACCTTTTATGTACTGCACACTGGGGTCACAGTAACTAACCTACAAAAAATTATTTCTAGGATCCTGCATCCATTTGTTAGTCCAAACATTCTTTCTATGCATAGGAATAACATATCTTTCATCATTTCTATCATATCTACTCATATCAAATCTTCTTTCTTCTAGCTATTCTCTAGTTTTCAGGCTAGGAATTTTTTTATCAAACATACCTAGATTCATGCTTTTGAAATAAAAATTTCCACTTATCTTACCTTTTCAATCAAAACTTTTCACTGTTCTTACCTTTATCAGAGCACAAAGCTTCAATATCTTATCTCTTTTCTTCATATATGACTTCTCTTCTTAGCATAGATCTTCACAAGTCAAGTAGAATACTGCACACTAGGGCAACAGATCTACACACATAGCTTTCTCTTGTCTTCAATTCCTAGCAATCATAGTTTCAAGTCCCAACAACAGAACTATTTGTTGGCACAGGTGTAGATCCAGGGTTCACCACTTCAACAACACACAAACTAAACCTTAACTATCGGCCCTTTCGGCAACACATGCGAGGAAGATGCAGTCTCACCCGAGGTAGAGGCAGGGGTGGTTGCATGACTCCAATGTGTGCAACCTTAGCTAGGACACATATATGTGATTGTAACACCTTAACAAAACAATTAGAAACTATAGATCATTAGTATTCAGCTGTAACTTACAATGCAGGTAAACTCTAACAACAGGTCAGCGCAGTATTCACCCAGATCTAGTATATTCAAGCACTAAGCACATTCACATAGGTTACATCTAGAATTCATCCATATTATTAAGCACAAAGCATCACATATCTATCTATCATTCATCTACATCAAATCACTAAGCAAGTAAACACATAACACATCAATACATCGCACAAAGCATAGCAACACATGATATATGTGGTTTACCCCCAGCCTAGGGCTATGTCCACCAACTTTTCTTCTCTTTTATTCTCTTCTGTCAATCTTCTACATGCACAAAGCCACAAGATCCTACTCCGCATAGGATAGGAGATATGCGCGCACTTCGCTAGATCCTCCTTCCCCAAGCTAGATTACAACACAAAGCCTTTACACAGTCTCTTATAGTCACTTGCACTCAGCTCTGCAAGTTCCTGACATAGCATGCACACAACATTTACAATTTGCACTTAGCACTTGGCTAGGTACCAAGCCTCTCTTCTCCTTCTTACATCGCCTAGAATTCTATTTATACATTACAAAAAAGGCCTAAACATGAGTAAACCCATGGGACAACATCCCCATACCCGTTACACAAGCCCCAAAACCAAAAATCCCTAAACAAGGGGCTGAGATCCTGCGATCTCCGCTTCGACTTGCGCTCTGCCTTCGATAGCCTGTTGAAGTCTCAAAATAGGTCAAACATGACCAAGGATCCTCAAGACTTGGTCAAGGACCAATAGTTATCATCTCTATAAACATGTGAAAAGGATATTTTATGGAATTGATTGATTAATGCAGTGAGTCTATCCTTCCAACAGTCTAATGTGATCACCTGAAGATGACCCTTTCCCCACAACCAATCAATGATAATGTTGGAGTCTCCCAGAACATGAATCTCATGAATGGAAAGCCGAGAAGCCAAGGAGAGAAGGGCCCATGCACCTAGCAGTTTCGCTCTGGTATTGGTGCTCGAACCATAATTGAGAAGCCATTTATAACAACACTGCTCATTGATCCTTATGATTCCACTAGCTCCACTATTTTGTCCCGATGATGTTGTCGCTCCATTGAACCAACCAACCATGCCACCCACCACTGACTGTGATAGCCTCGAACTCTGAGCAATGACTTTCAACATATAATTGTGTTCCCTCATAGTCATTAATGATCGATGAATCACCTTCTGAACCGAGGGATCACTGTCTTCAAAGATCACCTGATTTTGTTCCCTCCAAATAAACTAACAAATTAGAGTTGGTAAGGTTTGATAAGGAAAATTTAGAACTTTCCACTATTTAAAGCATTCCATTAAATTGTTTCCTGCCCAATTACCTGAGTAGTTTATGGATTTTTTTATCTTTCTCCAGACTTCCAATGTAAAGGCGCATTCCATAAAGAGGTGTTGAGTTGATTCTTCATACTTCTTGCATAACATACAAATGCTTAGGCCTATAAATCCTCTGCATTGGAGGATATCCCATGTAAGTATTTTATTCTCCACCATCAACCAAATAAAGAGCTTTATTTTCAAAGGGCAATCCCAAGACCATATAGCCTTCCTCCAACCTCCTATCATAAAGTTCCATTTCATTTTTTCGGTTGCCAAATATACAATCTTGACAGATAACTGACCCGATGAATCTCCCCCTATCCATTTTAAAGTATCTGATCTCTCTTGTAGAAAAAATCCATTGTTAATGAGAGCACAACGATAGGATTTCCATTTTGTGTGTAGATGCCCATTCAATTCCAGTTCATCAATGGTATACCAATTTGAACAAATCATCCCTGCATGGGCCTCAACATGGGCCTGATATAAAAAGTACAAACCTTTCCTGTTTATCGCAGTCTGCATAGATTAACTCTTTCGACAATAAGGCCGATTCCCCCATCCCCAGAATACGATCTTTACCAATCAAGATAGAATGTTCGGTCCCCGGGCTCCATGTAATCCAGTGAAAAAGAACATGAAGAGATTTTAGAAGGTAATTCCAAGCCTAAGATCCTTTTTCCTTTGTGATATCTACCGTTTTACTTGTCATGTCAAGGTTTTGGATAGATAGTATGCATGATATATATTGTTCGCCTTTTCTTTCATTTTTTACAAATCTTTAGTTTATAAAATATGTCATATAAGTACAAGCATGTTTTCAAAGAAAGGAGGGGGATACTAAAGGGAAATAAGGTGGATATATTGCACAAGAGTAGGAGGGACATTTTTGGGGTGGGTTATGAATAGCGAATAAAGTATATGTTCAACAAAGTCTATTGTTTCTTATTCATTAGTACGTAGATTGTAGTCATATGTTTAGTATTGATTAAAAATAGATTTTAATGGGCTAATTGTCATTCGATGTATGGTGGGAGGTTGTCATGAAGGAGGTCGTGAGATACATGTTCATTTCCAAATCAACCTAGATTGATGACAATTGGGGTTTCTAATGGAGGTTGGTAAGAAAACCCATGCCACATGTATTGGATATTTGGGGGCTATGTATCCTCCATGGATTCAGTTCACCTTGTAAATGAAGCTCTGACATGTAGACAACTTGAGTGGGCCTAATGGTTAAGAACATGTGTTTCCTCCTAAGAGGCCATAAGTTAAAATCTAGAGGGGGGTAGGGTATGTATACTTCCGTAGAATTTACTAGTCAAATCGCTGGGTGTAGGGGGTCCCCTGTCCCACAAACAAGGGGGACTCATACACCAATTTGGTATCTGGCTTGGCCATGAACTTAAACATAGATTATTATTATTATTATTATGTATTTGTATATTTTACCTTGAAATGGTGGAAACACTATGTGTAACTTCATTCCATGCACGATTCAATCCAACCCTCTAATCATTCATGCCTTCCCATAATTTGTACACTCAGATATTTGTAGGGTACTGACTGTTGAGCTACTTGTTGGCAATCATTCTATATTCTTGATATCCACTACTAGCCCTAAATGGTTTCCATCCTTGGCTCATACATTATTTGATTCTTCAAAAGGCTTATGTGAATGTTGGTCATTTAATTTACTCTTAATATACGTGCAATGTTGTCATCTCAGGATCAATCGTTCCCCCTTCACTTCAAATTCCGAAGAGGTTATTTGAAATCAATATCAGTGGAGGCTAACGTGATTTCCAGAGTGAATCAAAATCCTAAAATTAGAGTGTGTCATTGTTCTATCAGAGATTCTTCTCATCACACATTCTACCAACTATTGAGGCCTTCACTAGCCCCAAGGCCTCAAACTCGAGGACCCCTTGTAAATTTTACATTCTAAGCTTCATCATTGAATGTTACCTTCTTGACTTATTTTGCTTGTAGTTCTTTAATCATGGTTTCATATTTTAAGATTGTGATTTATGAATGTTTTACGAATTGTTTGGATGTTAAGAGTACTAATATATTGCTTCTCCTTTGTGTTGGAAATATTGTCGTCATTGATGTCCAATATAAATATTACAAGCCTACAAATGTCCAAGATAAAGATTGCAAGATGGAGATTGTTGAAAGTATTATTTTTGGTCAATTTGGATACCCTATATTTGAAGGCATTTTTACCATACATACCTAAGTCAAATGGGAGCACAAGTTACATGGTTGGAAATATTATTTTGAGACCTTTCTAATGGCATATGGAAGTCCCTCTAGCTCTCTAGGAATGAGGAGATATGATTTTTCCAGTTCGACAACTCAGTGAGAAAATTGAGGTCGGCTCAACCAGTATTTTGGGGACATAATTACTATAAATACATGATAGAATTTCACAATTTTAGTGCAACCAAGAAAGATATCAAGTATGAGGTGTGCTAAAGGTGTTGGGGTGTCTTTCTAGTGTGCAATAGAATTCTAAGGGATTTTCTTAAGGTCTTTCTTGTTATCAAAGTATGCTATAAGGTTGTGATGTTGTCATAAGGTTGTGATGATGTCGTGTGAACTGCTATGAGGATTTGATATTTCCATGAGGTTGTGATGTTTTCTTGAGTGGATTTTGTTGTCAATGGATGTTGTCGTCAATGGATGTTTCCATCGGTTGATGTTGCCATCGGTTTATGTTGTCGTCAGTTGATGTTGTCATTAGTGGATTTTGTCAATAGTGACTACATTCTGGGAATGATTCCATGAGGCTTTCGAGGGTTTGAAGGATTGTCTATGGAATGAAGCATACATGTGAAGACAAAAGTATCATGCATATGAATATCATGGATCTATGTCTACACATATCTTATTGAGTTGGTGCTCAATTGAGGATATTGGTGCCTACATCTTGTTGAGTTGGTACTCATCTAAGGAGATTGTTGTCTCTAGTAGGTTGGTGCCTACAATATTTGTAATAGTAGGTTGGTGCCTACAAAAATTTATAAAGATAAGTTTTTCTGGTTTTCTCCCATAAGGGTTTCCACATTAAACTATGTGCATTGTGATTTGAGTTGATATGTGGTTATTGTTTCTCAGCTAATGATAGATTGATGAATGGTTAAATAAAGTAAAAAAAATCATATATTGATCCACCCCCCCCCTCTTAGTATAAGCATAAGTTCAACAATTGGTTTTAGAGCCGGTCCCTTCAGAAATAGTTTAGCCATTGGAAGGAAGATCTTGAGCACATATGGATTGTAAGGAAGGTCTCCCTACAAATAGAGCTTCTTTGTTCGATGGAACAAAATATACAACATGGAGCATAAGAATGAGGATATATTTGCAAGCCCTTGGGTTTGATATTTGGGAATCAATCACAATAGGTTATACAGATAAAGTTGGGAAGACATCAAGTGAAAACAATGAAAAATCATTAGAGGTCATCTTGAGTGGCCTACCAGATTCTTAGATTGTCAAGGTAATGAAGTGTACAACAACTAAACAGATTTGGGACAAGCTACGAAACATTTATGAAGAGAGATCCAGTGAAGAGAAACCTAGTGATTGTTCCTATTGTGATTTAGTGACAAAACAAACACAAGTTGTGAGAAAGCTAAAAGGAGGATCTCGAAGATTCAAAGAAAGGGAAAATAATGTTGATAAAGAAGAATCTCTCTCCCTAACCATGGAAAGAAAAACATGTTGATGAAGAAAATGAAGATTCATAAGAAGAAGACATTGATGAGGAAGTGAATCTTGAAGTATAACTCGTTAGTGCCTTAGAAGAAATGGACAGACCCTGGGAAGATAATATAAAACAAAAGAAGTAGTCGCAAAAACATGAAAAGAAGGATCATGATATTGAAGAAACAGAGAAGACAATTATTACTCTAGAGAGTCAACTAGAAGAGGCAAAGAGGATGGAAGAAGTGGTGAGAATACAACTAAAAGAAAAAGGAAGAAAATTGCGAGAAGCTAGAAGCTAAAATAGTAAATCCTTAAGAAAGAAACTAGAGAAAAAAACTGATCAATTGAATAGAAGCTTGATGTTTGGAAAGAGTACTAAAATATTAGATAATACTCTCAATTGCCAAAGGTCACCATTCATCAATATAAGTCTCAACTACAACGATAAACAAAAGACCACCGAGGGAGATGCAAACATTAAAGTCATAAAGCCATCAAAAAAGGAAAACAAAGAAAAGCCTAAAAACTATGCTAATATTCTCAAAGGCTCCACCAACAATGAAATCAACAACATTAAAGGAAATGATGACCAACAAAAACCTGATTCTTCTCATAAGAACAACAAAAATGAGTTCAGAAGAATTGTTCCACCATGAAGACCTTTCAAAAACCGCTACCAAAATATCTTTCTTGGCTATTTGTTTTCTTGCAACAGGTTTGGTCATAAAAAAATAGATTGTAGAGATTATTCAAGAAGTGATCATGTGATACATAGAAAAAGAGGTTCTTACAAAACCCCAAAGAATGATTATGTGAGCAACAAAACCAAAAGTTCTCATGGGTTTGCAAACAAAAACTACAATTCATTTTCTCCTCTACTTGACACTGAATGTTATAAGTGCAATAACTATGGGCACATAGCACATGACTATAGAAGTGGCATGATAAAGTCTCATAAACAAAATAGGGAAGAAGATGTTCTTACCAAGCATAGAGAAGAATACACTAGAGTGTGGGAAAGGAAGCAAGAAGAACCAAAGAAGGAAGAACATGGACTTGCACTTTATACTCAAAATAAAGGGAACCAATGGTACATTGACAATGGATTTTCAAAACATGTGACAGGGTACTAGACCAAGTTTCTCACCTTGAAGGAAGGAAAAGGAGGGAGTGTTAATTTTGGAGATAATGCTTCTGCAAGGATAGTTGGAAAATGTATTGTTAGTATTGACAATGGAAAGACTAAGACACATAATGTCTTGTATGTTGAAGGGTTAAAACATAATATTCTAAGTGTCAGCCAAATGTGTGATCAAGGTTACAACCTCACATTTTGATTCTAAAGGGTGTGAGATAATAAAATCAACTTCAGGAAGATTAGTGGAAAATGCAAAAAGAAACTCAAGAGATGTATACATACTTGATAAAGTCAAAAGGAGAAAAAAATTGCATGGGATTGATATCCCTCTCACATCATCAGTAAAGGGAAGCACAAGCTCAGGGGGTGCATCCCTTTTCCATTGATTTCAAAGGGGGAGAATTTGTAGACAAAGGAAGAATTCGAGACACAAGGAAAGTCGCAGACAGGGGGAGTATCATAATTGACTAGGGGTTGTCATCAATGACAAATGGGCACATTGTTGGAAATATTGTTTTCATTGATGTCAAATACAGGGGATCCTACAAGATGTCAAAGATAAAGATTGAAATATGGAGATTGTTGAAAGTATTATTTTTGGTCAATTTGGATACTCTATCTTTGAAGGTATTTTTACCCTACTTACCTAACTCAAATGGGAGAATAAGTTACATGGTTGGAAATATTATTCCAAGACCTTCCCAACTATATATTGAAGTCCCTCTAACTTCCTAGTAATGAGGTGATATGAACTTTTTAGTTCGACAACCCAACCATAAAATTGAGTTCGTCTCAACTAGTATTTTGGAGACATAATTACTATAAATACATGATAGAATTTCACATGTTTAGTAAAACCAAGCAAGATATCAAGTATGAGGTGTGCTAAGGGTGTTGGGGTGTCTTTCTGGTGTGCAATAGAAGTCTAATTGATTCTCTTAAGTTCTTTCTTATTCTCAAGGTATGTTATATGGTCGTGATGTTGTTGTGTGCATTGTTATGAGGTTGTGATGTTACCATGAGGTTGTGATGTTTCTATGAGTGGATGTTGTTGTCAGTGGATGTTTCTGTGAGTGGATGTTGTTGTGAGTGTATGTTGTTGTGAGTGTATGTTTCCATGAGTGAATGTTTCCTTCATTGGATGTTGTCATCAATGGATGTTGTCTTCAGTGTCTACATTCTAGGAATGATGCCATGAGACTCGCTAAGGTTTGAACAATTTTCTATGGAATGAAGCATGCATGTGAAGAGATAAGTATTCTGTGTATGAATATCATGCATCAATGTCTACACATATCTTATTGAGTTGGTGCTCAATTGAGGAGATTGGTGTCTCTAGTTGGTTGGTGCCTCCATCTTCTTGAGTTGGTGCTCGACTAAGGATATTGCTGTCTCCAATAGGTTGGTTCCTAAAATATTTGTAATAGTAGGTTGGTGCCTACACACATTTATAAATATAATTTTTTGTGGTTTTCTCCCGTAAGGGTTTCCACATTAAACTCTATGCATTGTGATTTGAGTTTATATGTGATTATTGTTTCTCATCTAATGATAGATTGATGAATGGTTAAATAAAGTAAAAGTTATCCTATATTGATTCACCCCCCTCTAAGTATAAGCATAGGTTCAACACTTTGTGCTTTGAATGAAGCTATGTGGCACTTTGCATCATGCATCACTAACTTACTAGGTTTCATTTGATGACACCTTTATTGTATCTCAATGACAATTTTGATCTAATTTACATTTGCATGATTTGCTATCAATATCATTTTTGAATTCCATATTCTTTTTATGTCATAATTTTGTTGTTGGATCATTTGCACATTGCATGGATGATTGGCATATGTCATCCCATGGTTTAACATGATTCAATCCTTACTATGTCTCATCTCCATGGATTAGTAATGAAAAGACAATTTTGTATCATAACCCTTCAACAAGCAAAGGAATAAGCAAGGGGCACATGCACCAATGAAAGTGGTATAATGACATGCAAAGGAGATATAAACAATGAATTAGGACATGTGGCATTGATATCATGCCACATATAATGACAAAACATTATTTCTAGGTAGCCCACAAATTTGCATCATGAGAGTAACGAGATTGGCATCGAAAACATCAATGACATCCATGACGAGAATGGTGCGCAAAGAAGTGAAGCACATGAATGATCACATGACTATAATATTCATCCTAGTCTAAACCTACTAGACTCATTCCTTATCATTGGAAAAATTTCGACCAAGTTTTGGAGTGGGGTGGTGGATTTAATAGTTTTTTCCTCGTAACAAAATTTTCTACCTGGAGACCACGTTTGCCATTAAAAATCACACCTATGTGTGATTTTAGTGAAGTAAATGGTCCATGTTGAAATCCATGTAGTAGATATGATATTCACATAAATAATTCTTGATTCTAATGAAATAGGGCTTTGAATGAGGGTTGTACTTTAGCCTCCAATGGCTAATTGTACATATTTTTCATATCTGACGACAATGAGTTCTAAAATTTCAAAAGTGGATACTTGGATGTTTTGGGGCCTATGAATTAAAATAAACTAACATAATTCAATTATGAGCCCTGTTATAGCGCAAGTTGTAGGTTGGGAAAATCCCGACCCAAACACAAAGAAAGTGATACAACTTGGGAATCCTACACCCAATGTCACCTCGATGTAGGCCACACACTTCAAGGATGACTAGGTCACTCTAGGGAGGCGATCCCGGTGAGCCTAGGGGGAAATGAGATGGATATGGATAGATATGGAAATGAATCCCCTAGAGGTCAATTCTAAGTGGAATTAAATGTGTGGAATGAAGTCTTGATAAGGTCCAAGGGTTTCCAGGTATTTTGAATAACCTGTAAATGGTGAAGTACTTGCCCGAGACACAAGAAAAACCACTTTGCAATGATATGTGTTATTTGGATCAACAAGTTAATATTTTTGTCTCTAATTTGCAGCAATATATGATAGTTTATATCAGCAAATAAAACATCTAAATCAGCATACAAATATCTAAACTAGTTGAGCAAATCAACATCAAGATTAACAATGAGTATAGGCTAAAGAATGGCACTTTGAAGTTCAATAAAGCATGTATATTTCTGCAGAAAATGGAAGCCTTATGGATGTAACATTATTTCACTTTTATCAGAAAATTACACCATCAAAATATGCCAACAAGTATCCCAAAAGGTGTTCCCTAGTTAGTAGAGTTAGTGTGCAAAATTTAGGAGCTAGTCTAGGGTTATTTTAGGAGTTATGGTTAGTAGTTTATCTAGGTTAGATCAACCCTAATGGTTGTAGGTTAGGGTTTGTAACAAATATTAAAGTAGTGGGAGAGAGGGGACACTCTAGTAGGGGAAGACTCCTCTCAATGAGGCAATCCAACTTTAAGTAAGAGACCTTTCAAAAGATAAAAAAAAATCACGTTTCCCAAGGCAATGATCTTATATCTCCAATGCAAAAAATATATGACTAGTGCCTTTACTATTGGGTTAATGGAGTCAAATAAAATAACTATCTAGAGAATCTACCTCCTTGTGGGTGTAATCCCTTTTACTTCCCGAGGAGAGGAAAGTTTCTCTAGCTAGGGTTTAAGCTAAGAGGGTGTATGCCCTTATACTTCTCTTAGAAAACCCTTTTTTAACCAATAACATGAAGCATAAAATGATGAATACTATGCTTGGGGTGTATTCCCTTATACTTCCCACCTAGATCCTAGCCCAACAATCCTTGACTTGAAATAATGATAGCATAAGATTAAAAGGCCATACCAAAATCAAGAAAGATGCTAAGATAATCCACCATAAAAGCTAGAAAGCATTCATCCAAGGCTAACGCCTCACTCCTCCATCAACCATTCATCAATATAGCCATAAATAAGTGCACAACAGACAAATAGAACCAAGTGTAGAGAAAATTTCAGACCAATACTTCTCACAAAGAGGGAGAGTTATGATCAAATGAGATCTTATGATCTCTTATTTATACAAAATGTCACCAAGGTGACTTGTCTAGATATTAAGGGGTAAAACACAAGACTAGGGGTCAACAACCCTAATATTTCCCCATTTAACAAAGTAATATTAAACAATTCAATTAAAGTTTCACTTTTTCACAAATAAAACCCTAAGTTTACATGGATGTCTCCCCTTTAGGGGACCTTTTTCCACTTTGAAGAAGTTGTTGGTGTTGGAGAAGCATAGGTAGGCCTCCAAAGGCCACATGTCAAGCATATAGACAATCTCATCATGGTGAAGACCCTCTTCTCCTCAAAACGTCCATGTGTCAAAGAGTGGCACCTCACCACCAAGCCCTAACCCCCCTAGGTGACATCATGCCTATAGGAGTGACGTTTTTCCTCTCCTAGGAAAATTTTTTGGAATTTGGGGGCTAGTCTATGTCATCCAAGTCATCCTCAAGGCCTTCTGAGTATTTATCTTTCTCATCTGGCATGTGGGCCCTTGGTATCCAATTTGTGGGCTTGTGGCCCCATGGAATCCCAAGCTAGGCTTGTTCTTCCAAAACTATCCACCAGCTAGGTCCTGCAAAGAAAAACAAGCATGCACTCCAAGGATCTCAAGTCATAACATCATGATAAGTGAATCCAATCAATAAATGAGCCACTTAAGCATGCGCATCAAAGATCACTATATCAAATAATTAAATGCTCAAAGACACTATGTGACTTGTCAAGCTTGAATATGGGAGGGTTGACGAGGTGTCATATTGGGTAGATCTTTCCTTGGGTCAAGGAGAGTTTCCAAGAGATCCCTCTCTAATCCATGTAAAGTGGGTGAAGTGGTTTGGGTCAAGACTCAATGGGAATAGGGCTCATGACATATAAGGGGTCGTAGTGTCTCATTCATGGGTGACTTTGTAGAGGGTGTGTGGTACCTTCGTCCCCAATGCACGTTTTCCAAGCCTATTAATTTCCATTATTTTATTCTTTCATAATTTTAAGGAGAGATTGAAGGTCACTTCCCTAGTGTGGTGACTGGATAATGGAAATGTCACCCAAAAACATCTAGTGGAAATGAGAAGGTTGGTTCATGATAAGACCTCCTTTCTCTCAGCCATGCAACTAAGAGCCATTATCCTGGTTTGGTGACTAGATGATGGCAATATCATACCACTAGATATTCATGGATGTGATAGGTTATATCATACCACTAGATATTCATGGATGTGGATAGGTTTTCTCATTACGAGACCTCCTATCCTTCAACTAACTTTAAGCATTATTTATTATACTGTGGGTCCCTCGTTAAGGTCTTAACCTACACATAGGTAGATCAATGTATCTCGATGTAATAAAGCAATAATATTACTGCTGCCTTCAATAAAATAGAATAAGGAGGATGTAAGAAGACTTAATATAATCTTCCACTTTGTGAATGATCTTCCTCTAGATGCTCTTTTAATAGACATATTTAGTATAAATAAGTGGTGAGGGTGCTGAGACCCTGGGAGATTATTGTAACAGAGCTATTGTTCGACTGGGGTTGCCCCCTCAAAGGTTCCCGTGAACATTAAGCTCGAATCAAAGTGTTATTTCTATTGCCATTCTCAGATACTACTGCGGTATTTTGAAGATTATACTGGATATTTTACCATTATTCCGCCATTTCTAACATTTTATTTCTATTCCCGTGACATTTTATATATCCTGCATCTTGCAAGTGGTAATTTTATAACTTTCCAGATAATTCAGGGTATTTTTTTTCCGTGGTAGAGACGATTCGAATCTTTAATACGATCCGGCTTTTACGCTGCATAAAACCTCGGTGGGTTGAGGGATTCATACACGTAGGAAATACAAGTGGTTCTTGCCATTAATCCCATACAAATTTTGTAACTCTCATGGTACCCCTCTATGGTAGCGATCGACAAACACCTGCGGTACGACCACCTAGATTTCCCAAGCCCCTTTTTTAGATAAACTCCATTACCGGATCACTATAAATTTCACCGAGAGCAACACCCTGAAGATATTCTCTATTACTTGGGTAGTCGGTAGTACGGCTAAGGGTACAGCCTATCCCTCCTTAGTTAGTGCCCCGAGATATTCGGCCGAGTACTACCGTTGGACCCAGCACGTATATCGTAGAGCTATATATCAGGAAAACCCTTTAGAACCCTTGAATACCTTAACCTTGGGGAACATAAACATAAACATAAACAACAAAATTAAACCGGGCGTAGATTCATTGTCGCATCCTTGTTCGTTGCTAAGTAAATACTCTAGTTCAATATTCAGATTCCAAAGAATCGCGAAAACAAGGCGTAGGCTCCCCCATGGTACTCTTGTCTCTAGGATGATCTTCGATACAAAGGTCATTGCATTTAAGTAAAAATCCAAGCTCAAATCTAATTTGGCATTTCTATGATTTGACGCTACACCTACAACGAGACTCGTGGTTCACCAAAAATATATGACTGAAGCCAAACGTTATTTTTCCCTTCCGATGGTATGAAATGTGACATCCATAATTTTGTTGCCGAATGTGAAGTGTGTCACGTAACAAGGAGAAAGCCAAATTAAATCTCCAAAAATTCCTCCAACTGGCTTCCATTCCCTCTGCCATTTGGAAGGATATCTCAATGGAATTTATTACAGGCCTACACAAATCAGGGAATAAATCAATCATAATGGTGGTGGTGGATCACCTTCCAAGTATGCTCATTTTCATGCTCTTCAACACCCATTTCATCAGACCCATGGTGGCTCAAATTTTCATGGACTGTGTCTTCAAGCTTCATGGCATACACTCTATTGTTCGGTCAGCACTCCAACTTTCACAAGCAATTTTTGGCAAGAGTTGTTTGGTTACAAGGCACACAATTTCATCTCAAATTTCTTATCAGTCTCCCAAATGGATGGTCAAACGGAAGTTGTCAACAAGTGTTTGGAACATATATGAGGTGCTTTGCTTCTGAAAAACACCACCAGTATTCTACTGAGCACTCGCTGAATGGTGGTACAATAATACATACCATACCGCTTATCAGATGACTCTTTGAAGCAAAGATATGGACATAAGCCAACTTCAGTTTTTTCATACTTACCGGGTACCTCAAGGTCTGTGAAGCTGACCAAACACTCTACAGCTCGAGGATATCCTTCGCACTTTAAAGAGAACTTGGTCATGGCACAAAATAGAATGGAGCTGTTAAGTGTATCAAGGTCGCCTCAACGCATTAATCGCGTATAAGGGGATCGTGTTTCTCGAGATCGCAACCATATAAGAAAACTTCCCTCACGGCCGACCATTGTCAGAAGTTGGCGCTCAAATTTTATGGTCCTTTTATAGTTCTCAAGCACGTGGGATTGGTCACCTACTAGTTAGATTTTCCAATTCATTCTAAATTTCATCCCATTTTTCATGTTTCATGCTTGAAGAAGGTGATTGGAACCGTGTTCCAATTCAAACTAACCTTCCAGAGTTAGCTGAAGGGGGATCCATTTGGCTACAACCAGAAGCAGCTTTGACTATGATGCTGCTACCGCATCGTGAGAACCATCAAGGAAGTAGTATAGTGGAAATATGACTCTAGGAGATGCTACTTGGGAACCAACTACCATTCTCACAGAGTGCTTCCTCATCTCACTCCTTGAGGACAAGGCTATTTTAAGGGAGCAGACATGTTAAGGTCCTAACCCGCACATAGGTAGATCAATGTATTCGATGTAATAAAGGTCAATATTAATAAGGCCTTTCAATAAAATAGAATAAGGTGGATGTAAGAAGACCTAATAGAAGCTTCCGCTTCTAGAAGGATCTTCCTCTAGATGCTTCTCTTAATAGACATATTTAGTATAAATAAGGGTTGAGGGTATGAGAACCCTAGCGGGGAGATTATTGTAATAGAGCGCTGCTCAACTGGAGGTTGCCCCCTCGAAGAGGCCTGTGAACATTGCTTTCTGAATCAAAGTGTTATTTCTATTGCTATTTCGTATATCATTTCTGTGTATTGTGAATATTATGCTGGATATTTTACTATCATTCTGCCATTTCTAGCATTTTATTTCTGTTCTGCATATTTTATATATCTGGTATCTTGCATTCCCCTTTACTCAAATATAAGTGTTTCACTGCTTTCTTGGGTGATCCCTTGGTGAATCATCTAGAAGGTTCATACAAGGATTTTATATTTTACCCAACATCAATCCCTCCGGGCCTTCAATCCCTTCTTCCCATAGAATGAGGGACAACCCCTTCTTAGGTCAATACACCCTAAAATCCTAAGAGATAAGGAAATGGAGGGGAATACTGATGGAAAGTGGTAAGTATGGTTGATAATGGTATGATGTCTCTTTAAGGGAGTTCCTAGTAGCAAACCCATCCCCAAGGAAAACCACTTACTAGGGAACAATGTCAACCACCAAGGTGAAGCAGGAAAAAATGCATAATTTCCAAGCATACATCATGAAATCTAGAGAAATCTAAGATACAACATATTCAACTGGCTTAAATATTGAACTAATGCTCACCATAATACTGACTTGTACCTCATGGAGCAAGGCCTATTTCCTTCTAGAAGCCAACTGGTGTGGTGGATTCCATCTGGAAATATGTGACCATCTGTGGTGGTGAGAGGGTTTTCCATATGTGAAAAATGGTACTGCTAGTCATGTAGTCTATTGACACTCCATATCTGCAATCTGAGGGCCTTGAGACATAATCTCTTTAGTTATCCACAAAATGGGGATAAATTCTTGCTCTTACTTGGGGCCATGTGCTTGTCATAGAGTGCATGCGAATGACAACATATCCTAGTAGACATGTGCCTGCAAGGAAACATGAAATTTTCAAGTGCAGGATGGCCTACTCATGCTTGTTCTCATACGATCGCAATCAAAACCAACTAAGCCAGAAAAAACAAATTTTGACATTTTTTTCAAAAATTTCTAAACTAAGCATGAAAACAATATGCAAGTAGAGAAAAATGAAAATGAGATGCATCTAAACTAACATGAGAAATCAAGATGCAAATGCAGGGAAAACACAATGTCTTACCTACTTACCTAGGGCCTTGGGGCCCTGAAGATCACGTGTTGGATGATGCCAGGTGAAGTCATACAACCAGTGGAACCATTTGAACATCTCATCAAAGTATCTCCCCCCATGCTTAATCATATAATACAACAAGGGTAAGTTAAACACATAATAATCATGAGTATAAACACACATATGATCGATCATGAAATAAAACTCATGAATATGGGTGGGAGAGAGGAAATCTTGTTGGAAAGAGAAACCATCAGCCCGATCATCCTGTCTGAAAGTGTAGCCAAAAGACTGATCAATCCATCTCTGAAGGGGGATACTATATGTAGAGGAAGGCTAATCTTCATCTACGCATAATGAATCACCACTCGTCGATAATTTAGAGGAAATGAAATATCAAAAGAATATTGCATGGTTTCTTGGAGAAAAGGGTAAGAGGTAAGGAATAGTCTTATGTGTAGAAAGACATTGCCTCTTACCCTAGGAATATGCATGAAAATATCCAAGATGAAAATACTTCCACTTTGAAGAGTGAACCTATGATTGGTCTAAAGTGGCCATGTCCTGGTATTCCTTGAAATATGAGCAAAATGGTTGAGAATCCTCATAAATTGTATATGTATCCTCAAAAGGATATGTATTAAAGGATGAATGAAGATCATGTTGGGACAAGTTATCCTCTAAAGGACATAACAAATCTATAACCATGTCATCACTAGGCTTCCAAACATATGAATCATACATGCATGGAGGCCAGTCCTCTGAAGATGATATTTCAACCCCTTCTGCTTGAGAGCTACCCTCAATGTCATAAATGGGATATCTATCAATGATTAAGAAGCCCACATCCCATCTATGTCTCCCAACCTGTATGAAATCATCAATGTGTTCATCAACTATATCCTAGGGTTGTTCCATGAATTCATCTGCATCATAGGAGTTGATCACTTCCTCACAGGACCAGATAACTTCATTTTCTTCGAAAGGGAAAGAAGATAACAAAGTCTCGTTTAGGCCTTCTGCAAGAGAAACTTCATCGAGATCCTTTTGGCAGTTTTCTTCATTTCCATAGTCATAGAACAAGGCATCATCAAATTTTTCAAAAAGATTATAACTTATCATGTTCTCCTCTTGATGTGTAGGAGGAACAAATATTTGGATGTCCTCATCAAGTGGAAGAGTTGATACTTCATATTCATCATATGTCTCATCGAGATCTTCTTCAATATTTTCTTCATCTATTGTCTCATCATCGATTGGAAAACCTTTTCATCAAAGAGTGTGTTTGAGCTCTTGGAAATCATCTTGCAAACTTTGAGTAGCTGGATGATAATTCCTGAGAAATTCTTCAATGAGCTTTGTAGAAAAATGGATACTATTTGGATCACATGAGTGTGCAAGCCAATATTTTTTACTTGATTCCAGTGAAGATAAAAAAAAATTCATTAGCACATCCTCATGTAGCTAATCTAGGCTTGAAATATACTTCATATAATTAGCAACATGGGTGACTGCTAGAGCTGGATCATCGTCAAATTTGGGGGAATTTTCTCTCCATTCTGTCGGACAATGATTTGGATAGCTAGGGATATTCTAAGCATCAAGATAAGGATAAAACTTATGGAATTCCCATGGTAAGTTCTGTGAGGCCATGGTTCCATTACTTAGGGTAATACCTCAATGGATTCTCCAGATGAGCTCAAGGCTCACCAAAGGATGGAAAAGGATAAGGGAAAAGTGGGTTATGGGAAGGTGGAGTTTCCAGATGAGATTCAATATGAGCTTATCAAGGAAAAGGGAAAGGGAACATCCCTTAGGTGGAGTCACCAGGAAAGAAAAGGGAAAAGATTTAGGATAAGTTACAAAAAGTTTTGTTAGGGTACGATGAATATTCAAAATCTTCCCCGACAATGGCACCAAAAGGTTATAGCGGAAGTTGTAGGTTGGGAAAATCCCAACCCAACCACAAAGCAAGTTATACAACTTGGGAATCCTACACCCAATGTCACCTTGATGTAGGACCCACACTTCAAGGGTGACTAGGTCACTCTAGGGAGGTGATCCTGGTGACCCCAGGGGGAAATGAGATGGATATAGATAGAGATGGAAGTGAATCCCCTAGAGGTCAATTCTAAGTGGAATTTAATGTGTAGAATGAAGTATCGAGAATGTCCAAGGGTTTAAAAGTATGTTGAGTAACATTTAAATGGTGAAGTACCTGCCCGAGACATAAGAAAAATCACTTTGTAATGATATGTGTTAGTTGGATCAGAAATTTAATCTTACTTTCCCTAATTTGCAGAAATATATGACAGTGTATATCATCGAATAAAGCATCTAAATCAGCATACAAATATCTAAACTAGTTAAGCAAATCAACATCAAGATTAGCAATGAGTATAGGCTGAAAAATGGCACTTTGAAGATTAATGAAACAAGTTGTTACAACATGTATATTTGTGCAGAAATTTTCAGCCTTATGGATGTAGAATTCATTCACTTTTATAAGAAAATTAGACCATAAAAATATTCCAATAAGTAGCCCAAAATGTGTGCCCTAGTTAGTAGAGTTAGTGTGCAAAATTTAGGAGCTAGTCTAGGGTTAGTTTAGGAGTTGTTGCTAGTATTATCTAGGTTATATTAACCCTAATGGTTGTAGGTTAGGGTTTGCAACATTAATTAAAGTAGTGGTAGAGAGGGTACGTGCTAGTATGGGAAGACCCCTCTCAATGAGGCAAACCAACCTTAAGTAGGAAACCTTTCAAAAGATAAAAATTCACATTTCCCAAGGCAATGATTTTATATCTCCAATGCAAAACATATATGACTAGTGCCTTTACTATTGGGTTAATGGATTCAAATAAAATAAATATCTAGAGAAGATACCTCCTTGGGGGTGTAATCCCTTTTACTTCCCAAGGAAAGTTTCTCTAGCTAGGGTTTAAGCTAAGATGGTGTATGCCCTTATACTTCTCTTAGCAAACCCTTGTTTAACCAATAACATGAAGCATAAAATGATGAAGACTATGGTGGGGTTGTATGCCCTTATACTTCCCACCTAGGTCCTAGCACAACAATCCTTGGCTTGAATTAATGATAGCGTAAGAGTAAAAGACCATACCAAAATCAAGAAAGATGCTAAGATAATCCACCATAAAAGCTAGAAAGAATTCATCCAAGGCTAGTGTACTAGGATATTTAGACACTTAGGAGTTAGTTAAGAACTACTTGGTCTAATGTGTCATTAGGTAAAAGTGTGTTTCTTAGTGTGTTTCTTTAGTATGCATTAGTATGCATTTGTAGTTAGGACATCCGACGGTCATGATATGTTCCTAACATAGAGTGATTCGACGGTTCATACTCTCCTCGATCTTAACGACCATTGATTTGTGGTCTAACACCCGATTGGTCCATGATATCTATTTAAAGATCATGGAGGGTCATTTTCCGATGATCGATTGTGAGAAACTCTCTTATAAAATCTCTCTGTAATCTTTTTCTTTTGTATTAATAAACTGCTCCAAGTGGCCACGTTGGCTGGGGCCATGGATTTTTCACCATAGGGGTTTTACCACATGAAAACATCAATGTGTTGATCTTTGATCTGGTTATGTGAGTGGTTACTGAAGGTGTTTATCCTCTATTGGAATACATGTGTTTTCGAACATAGCGCCTCACTCCTCCATCAACCATTCATCAAGATATCCATAAATAAGTGCACAAGATACAAATAGACCCAAGTGAAGCGAAAATTTCAGACCAATACTTCTCACAATGAGGGAGAGTTATTATAAAATGAGATCTTATGATCTCTTATTTATACAAAATGTCACCAAGGTGACTTGTCCACATATTAAGGGGTAAACCAAAAGACTAGGGGTCAACAACCCTAATATTTCCCCCTTTAACAAAGTAATATTAAATAATTCATTTAAAGTTTCACTTTTTCACAAATAAAACCCTAATTTTACATGGATGTCTCCTCTTTAGGGGAAGTTTTTCCACTTTGAAGAATTCATTAATGTTGGAGAAGTATGGGTAGGCCTCCAAATCCCACATGTCAAGCATCTAGACAATATCATCATGGTGAAGACCCTCTTCTCCTCAAAATGTCCATGTGTCAATGAGTGGCACCTCACCACCAAGCCCTAACCCCCCTAGGTGATGTCATGCCTCTAGGAGTGATGTTTTTCCTTTATTAGGAAAAATGTTTGGTGTGTGGGGGATAGGATTTTTCTTCCAAGTCATCTTCAGGGCCTTCCAAGTCTGATATTTGTCATCTGGCATATGGGCCCTTGGTATCCAACCTATGGGTTTGTAGCCCCATGGAAGCCCAATCTAGGCGTGTTCCTCCAAAACTATCCACCAACTAGGTCCCGCAAAGACAAACAAACATGCCCTCTAAGAATATCAAGTCATAACATCATGATAAGTCAATCCAATCAATAAATGAGCCACCTAAGCATGTGCATCAAAGATCACTATATCAAACAGTTAAATTCTCAAAGACACTATGCGACTTGTCAAGCTTGAATATGGGAGGGTTGACGAGGTGTCCTATTGGGTAGATCTTTCCCTAGGTCAAGGAGAGTTTCCAAGATATCCCTCTCTAAGCCATGTAAATGGGGTGAAGTGGTTGGGGTCAAGCCTCAATGGGCATAGGGCTCATGATATACAATGGGTCGTAGTGTCCCATTCATGGGTGCCTTTGTAGAGGGTGTGTGGTAACGTTTTCCGCAATGCATTTTTTCCAATCCCATTAATTGTGATTCTTTTGTTCTTTCATAATTTTAAAGAGAGGTTGAAGGTCACTTCCCTATCGTGGTGACCAGATAATGGCAGTGTCATCCATAAACATCTAGTGGAAATGAGAAGGTTGGCTTGTGATGAGACCCCCTTTCTCTCATCCATGCAACTGAGAGCCATTACCCTAGTTTGGTGACCAGATGATGGCAATGTCATACCACTAGATATTCATGGACATGACAGGTCAACTCGTGATGAGACCTCCTATATTTCAACTAACCCTTTAAGCATTATTTATTATATTGTGGGTCCCTTTTACTCAAATATAAGTGTTTCACTGCTTTATTGGGTGATCCCTTGGTGAAGCATCTAAAAGGTTCATATAAGGATTTTATTTTTTACCCAACATCAATCCCTTTGGGCCTTCGACCCCTTCTTCCTATAGAATGGGGGAAAACCCCTTATTGGGTCAATACATCCTAAAATCCCAATAGATAAGGAAATGCAGGGGAATAATGATGGAAAGTGGTAAGTATGGTCGGGAACGGTACGATGGCTCTTTAAGGGAGTTTCTAGTAGCAAAATCATCCCTAATGAAAACCACTTACTAGGGCACAATGTCAACCACCAAGGTGAAGCAGGGGAAAAGGCATAATTTCCAAGCATATATCATGTAATCTAGAGCAATATAAGATACAACATATTCAATTGGCTTAAATATTGAAATGATACTCACCATAATACTAACTTCTACCTCATGGAGCAAGGCCCACTTCCTTCTGGAAGCCAACTAATGTGGTGGATTCCATCTGGAAATATGTGACCATATGTGGTGGTGCGAGGGGTTTCCAACTGTGAAAAAGGGTATTGTTGGTGATGTAGTCTCTCGACACTCCATATCTGCAACCTAAGGGCCTCGAGACATAATCTCCTTATTTATCCACAAAATGGGGATAACATCTGGCTCCTACTTGGGAACATGTGCTCGTTGTAGAGTGCATGAGAATCACAACATCTCATGGTAGACTTGTGACTGCAAGGAAACATCAAAATTTCAAGTGTAGAATGGCCTACTCATCCTTGTTCTCATATGATCATAATCAAAACTAACTAAGCCAGAAAAAAGAAAATTTTGACATTTTTTTTCTAAAATTTCTAAACTAATAATGAAATCAATATGCAAGTAGAGAAAAATGAAAATGAGATGAATATAAACTAACATGAGAAATAAATATGCAAATGAAGGGAAAACAAGATGACTTACCTACTTACCTGGGGCCTTGGGGCCCTAAAGATCACATGCTAGATGATGTCAGACAAAGTCATACAACCAATGAAACCATTTGATCATCTCATCAAAGTATCTCTCCTTGTAATTAATCATATAATACAACAAGGATAAGTTAGGAACATAATGATCATGAGTATAAACACACATATAATTGATCATGAAATAAAACTCATGAAGATGGGTGGGAAGGAGGAAATCTTGTTGGAAAGAGAAACCATCAGCCCGATCATCTTTTCTAAAAGTGTAGCCACACGAACAATCAATCCATATATGAAGGGGGCTACTATATGTAGATGAAGACTCATATTCATCTACGCATAAATACTCACTACTCATCGAGAACTGAGAGGAAATGAAAGATCGAAAGAATACTGCATGGTTTCTTGGAGAAAAGGGTAAGAGGTAAGGAACAATATCAGGTGTATAAAGACACCGCCTCTTCCCCTAGGAATCTACATGAAAATATCCAAGATGAAAATACTTTCTCTTTGAATAATGAACCTCTTATTTTTGTGAAGTGGCCACGTCCTGGTATTCCTCTAAATCTGGGCACAATGGCTAAGAATCCTCATAAATTGAATATGCATCCTCAAAAGGGTATGTATTAAAGGATGAATGAAGACCGTGTTGTGACAAGTCATCCTTGAAAGGGAAGAACAAATATATAACCATGGCATCACTAGGATGCCAAACATATGAATCATACATGCATGGAGGTCAGTCCTATGAACATAATATTTCAACCCCTTCTTCTTTAGAGATACCCTGAATGTCACAAATGGGATCTCTATCAATGATGAAGCAACCCACATCCCATCTACATCTCCCAACCTATATGAAATCACCAATGTGTTCATCAACTATATCTGAGGGTTTTTCCATGAGTTCATTTACATCATAGGAGTTGATCACTTCCTCACAAGACTAGATAACTTAATTTTCTTCAAAAGGGGAAGTAGATAACAAGGTCTCATTTAGGCCTTCTGCAAGAGAAACTTCATTGAGATCAGTTTGGCAGTTTTCTTCATTTCCATAGTCATGGAACAAGGTATCATCAAAGTTTTTAAAAGGATTATAACTTATCATGTTCTCTTCTTGATGTGCAAGAGGAACAAAGGTCTGGATGTACTCATCAAGTGGAAGAGAAAATAATTCATCTTCATCATATGTCTCATCTAGATCTTATCTTCATCATATGTCTCATCTGGATCTTCTTCATCTAGATCTTCTTCATTAGGGTCTTCTTCAAGCTTTTCTTCATCTATTGTCTCATCATCGATTGGAAAACCTTCTCTCCAAATAGTGTGTTTGAGATCTTGGAAAACATCTTGCAAACTTTGAGTAGTTGGTTGATAATGTCTGAGAAATTCTTCAATGAGATTTGTAGAAGAAGGGATATTGTTTGGATCATATGAGTGTGCAAGCCAATATTTTTGACTCGATTCCAGTGAAGATACAAAAAATTTCGTTATCACATCCTCATGTAGCACATATAGGCTTGAAACATACTTCATATAATTGGCAACATGGGTGTCTGCTAGAGTTGAATCACCGTCAAATTTGGCGCAATTTTCTCTCCATTCCATTGGACAATGATTTGGATGAGCTCTGTTAAGCCCTAATATTGGTTGATTACCCCTTAATTGGGGCATATTACATTAGTAATTTTATTTTATTTATGTCAGCTTTATTCCATTAGTTGTAATTATACCTCCTAGTCTCCTATATATACCAAGGAGACATTTTCATTTGGAGTCATCTTGTACTTGAATATTTATGTGGGGTAAAAGGAGGTTTCCCCCTCGAAGAGGCTTATTATCTAAAATTATCTCTTTTTCAAGGCATAGATTACTTATTCTGAGGTTTTTCTATGCTATATTGATATTTGGTTCTTAACATATGGTATCAGAGCTCAAGGTCTTGGGGTTTCGCTGCTACATATGAGACACCTTGGAATTTTCCCTATAACGTTTTTTATACAAAATTTCATAAGAAATGGTTTGGAGGATATTTAGTAGATGGATCAAGGTATGTTGGGTTAGAATTTCACCTCCCGATGCCCTATACTTTTAGAGATACAGCTTGTGCAAGATAGGGTTATGGAATTGTCCTAAACTGAGCCATTGCAAAATTTTCACTATAAAAACGTTTCTGTAATGTTTCATACCCTGAACTCTGGAGGATATTCACAGAAATTAGTAAGGTATCTGTGGTAAAAATTTCAGCTTCTGGGTCATCTTAAATTTGTAGATACACCCTGTGGAAGATAGGATATCTAACTAGTCCTATTGACTAGTCTCAAGAATGTGTTCCAAGTAAAACAATCATAACTTATTCCTAGAGTATCAAAATTGAGTGAGACTAGTTTCATTGTATAGTGGACAGGCTATAGTATTTATGGTACGAGTTTCAAAATTTTATATCAATTATTTTGTGCGGGGCACGCTATACAAGTGAGATCTCCTAGAAAGGACAAAAATCAGCAAGTTGTGGGAAAGTTACCATGAATTCCACTTGGCACATCCAATTTTGATTAGACCTGTGGCATTGCAGATAAGAAATATCATAGAACTACATAAAAGAAATTTTCATACCCAGAAGGGCTGAAACTTGGGAGATACAACAGAAGAAATATTGTCTAGCAGAACCACCTCAAAATCAAGGTTCAAAAGTGATACTTGGCCAACATGCCACCCAA
>SNQJ01S0099579.1:34104-54090 GCA_010110895.2 Picea sitchensis
AGAGTATCTCATTAAATGGAGGAAACTACCAACTAAAGATTATGCTTGGGAAGATGAGTCTTTTATATAGAAGCATCCAGAGTTACTCAAGCGTTACAAACAACACTTGTCTCAAGGGGAGGGGCATTTTAAGCCCTAATATTGGCTCATTACCCCTTAATTGGGGCATATTACATTAGTAATGTTATTTTATTTATGTCGGATTTATTCCATTATTTGTAATTATCCCTCCTAGTCTCCTATATATACCAAGGAGACATTTTCATTTGGAGTCATCTTGTACTTGAACATTTGATGCAAGAGCATGTCTCCAAGCCAACTATGTGCCCGCCAGCCAACACATCAAGCGTGCATTCAATGGAAGGAGAGAGGCACAGCCATCTCATTTTCAAATTTTGAAAATGTAATTAAATGGTTGTAAGGGTGAGATCTAGATCTGATTCGGACTAGACAACCATTCAATG
This sequence comes from Picea sitchensis, assembly GCA_010110895.2. NCBI lineage: Eukaryota > Viridiplantae > Streptophyta > Pinopsida > Pinales > Pinaceae > Picea > Picea sitchensis. The sequence goes on from SNQJ01S0099579.1 coordinate 34,569, forward strand.
TAATTGAATGTAAATTAATGAGAGTTGGTGAGATGGAGGGAAGAGCTCTAGGAGCCCCCTCTTTGTAAAAAGATATCCTTTGTATCTGTAGGAGTTAGTGGTAGAGAAGATAGAGAGTCTATAGAGAAGAATAGAGAGAATAGGAAGAAGAGAAGAAGCCGTGACTTTGTTACAGTCCGGGCTTGAGCACATTGTAAAGAGGCATTTCATACTAATACAATCATAGCAGTTTTTCCTGCATGTTGTTGTTCGTGTGTTTGTGAGTTCATGAATGAATGTATTTATGTGCTTATGATATGTTGTAGATGTATGTTTGTACGCATTTGTAGGTTACAGACATAAATTGTTGTCTGTTGAGTTCTTTGATTTCAGGTTTGGATTCTTTGTGGTTTCATGCAAGAGTGCATGACAGAGTATTGCGGTCTCTGAAAACTAGTGCAGGAGTGCACTTCTAAATTTTGTGGAATTTAGACAAAGGCGTGCCAGGAGGGCGTACCAGAGGAAGTCATTGACTCAAGGAGGAAGCCTCAAGGTTGTTGAACACCTTGGAGGTAAGACCGTGTAGAGGAAGGCACAGAGAAGACATAATTTCTGAGAATTCTGTGAGACTCTGCCAGGAGGGCATTGAGCAAATGTACAGGATGAATTGAGGAGAACTTTATTTTGTGTTCAGTGAGAAGACAGGGTCACTGAAGATTCTGTAGAAGATCTGCCAGGAGGTCATCAAGTGAGTGCAAAGAGTGCATCGAGAAGAAATCTCTTTCGAGTTCTGAAAGAAGAGAGGTGTCACAGGAAAGACGCTCACAGAGCTATTGAATACTTTGCAGACTCAGCAAGGTGTTCTTGAGTAGAAGTCTCCAGAAGGGAAATTCTTAACCATTTGTGAAAAGGAGGAAGACAGAGTTACTGAAGACTCTGCATTGGAGGAACAGTGCTTTGGAGCATAAGGTTCACAAAAATCTCAGGAGGAGGAACGCCTCTTAGAATAAAGGCGAGAGCCAAGGTTACAGGCTTCACAACAGAGACAAAGGCTAAGGCCTTTTGGAGCAAGAAATATTCCAAGGGAAAGGAAGAAGGCCATGCTCAAGATAGATCACAACTACCGTTATATGAGTTGGAGAGGTGAGTTCTAGGTCATTGAAGTCTACGTCCAGACGCATGCAGGAAAGCGCACAAGGAAGAGAAACATATATGGGTTGTCAAATATAGCACCAAGGACCGATAGCCATCAGATCCAGAAAAGGTGCACGAAGTTTAAACCTTGTAATAGTAGAAGGACGGGGACTCTTCAAGTCTTGAAAGCATCAGGATCGTCAATTTTGGAGGACAGGTGGCAGAGATCGGGATTCATTTCGCGAATTCAGGTATCGCGAGCGGGGAGGCAGAGTTCTTTGTGATACAAACCCCCAAGTCGCGAGATCGCGATTCAAACTGAACCATCAATCGAGGAGGAAGGAGAGCAGTGAGATTTGGCACCTCGTTACATTGTGTATCAGGGTCTCGGAGGGTGAAGGAGTTGCACCTTGATCGTTAAAGTCGCGAAGTGCTGAGCGTCGAGGGCTCGTGCGAACACGTGGCACATCCGTTAGGTGGGGATCGTGTGGTTGATAGGTGGTGTAATAACAAGTGCCCAGAGAAAAGTGGAAGCGGGTGACAGGTGGTGGACACACGTCACCTTGGAAGGGATCAACCCATCACTGACTTATCATGCATCAAAGATTCGCAAAGGAGGAGCACGAGGGCTCAACACTCCAAATCGCGAGGTTGCGAGTTGTGAGGGGTGCTAGTGTTTAGCCTCACCAGCGGTCACTCTTAAAGGCACTAGCAAGGAGGAGCCATACCCGTATTGAATTCTTGGGTATCAATGTTTGGAGAAAGAGGAGTCGAGGGTCTTCGACTCACGAAATCGCGAGTTGCGAAAGGTGCTTGCGCTAAGGCCCGGTTGTGGTCATATGCAGACGTAAGGATCGCATCTGGTGTTAAGTTGCGTAGGGCAGGTTTTCATAAATGGAATCATTGAAGGTTCCAACAGGAAACAAAAGGAGTCACTTCAGCTCAAGTAGAATTTAGAACGATCCTGTGAGCAGATCTCGGACAGAGGGTTCGGGTGTCTGTGTCAAAGTGGTATCAGAGCTTGATTTTGTCTGTATATTTTAGGAAAAAGAGGAAGCGAGGTGAAGAAGATCCTATAGGAGACAGGTAAAAGGTGAAGGTTGTTGCAGGATGTAGCAGTGAAATGGTATAGTCAGGTGGACTGTAGTAGATGCTGGAAGTGCTCTCAGTTGTGGAGTGGCCAGTCAAGAAATTGTTGTCTAAGAGGCAGCGAAGACTGTTGAGAGGATGGCTGAGGTATGTTGAAAGCCTCAAAGATGAAGAGGAGATGGTTCATGTGTGTGAACCAGAGACTGGGAGAAATCTCAGTGATGAGGAGGAAGAGAGATCGAGCAGAGATATCAGAAGCTCCCAAGTGGGCAGTGAGGAATTTTCAATTTGCCAAGTGGACAATAAGAAGAGATCACATGATGATCTCAAAGATTGTCAGGAGGGTAGGAAAAAAAAATCAGGTTTCTAGGAGGCCAATGATATGAGATCGTTTGAGGATCTCATAGACTGCCAAGAGGGCAGAGAGGAAATCCCATATTTCCAGGTGGGCAAGGGAGAGGATATGAGACTGTCTGAAAGTCTCATGAACTTAGGGATGAGTTTGGATTAGTGAGAGGAGATGACAGAGAAGATGATCTTAGAGGTGAGTTCATATCATCAAGGACAACTGATAGAGAAGGAAGATCAGAAGATCATTCTAATGATTGGAGGGATAAAGGTATTCCTGCCATATAGCCCAGTTGAGGCCAGTGTGTGTGTTGCCAATGCAACAACAACAGAAAGACGACTAGAGGTGACTATCATGACAAAGGAGAAGATGTCAGAAGCTACCCAAGAAGAAGAAGAAATGGGATAGACATCAGAACCTGACCGAACTGAGGAAGAAGAGAATTCAGCAGAAATGATCGAAATTTTCAGACAAGAGGCTGAACAGGGGATAACTACAACACTGGAAGCTATAGAAGAAGAAGAGCATGCAGATAAGATGCTCACTCCATGGGAGATCGAGTTGGAGATGCTGGAGGATTGGTTGAACCATCCAGAGCCAGTAGATGATTTCCATGAGCAGACAGTCATGCAGATGTTAGCAGAGGATAATTCCGAGGAATCGCTCAAAAATTTCAGCCAGGGAGCTGAACAGTTGATGATGACTGCAATGTCGAGGCATGTAGTAGCAGATGAAGGAAAATACCAGTCTGAGGAGAAGCTGGAGGAAGATGGAATTCAACCAGTGCAAGGGGAAATGGTAGAAGCTAATATGTCAGAGAAGGTGACTGAACAATATGTCAGTCAAGAAAATAAGACTACAGAGATGAATTTTTCAGCAAGGTGGCAAGTTGAGGCCATAGAGGAAGAAGATAAAATGGGGGATCAGGATAATCTACCCATTTGCAGAGAAGAAGTGCAATGGAGCAGGCTGCAAAAGGAGAGCCAACCCTGGGAGCAACTGGACGAGGTAATTGAAGCAATCAGAAGGCTAATGATCAGATCAGCAGAAGCGGTCAACAAAGGGAAGCTGAGCAGAGGAGAACCTACCATAGCAGTGGGGAAGCAGAAGCAACAACAGTAGCAAAGCGATGGAGCGGATGAAAATCTCCAAAGAACTATTTGGGATCGAGGTGGATTTCAACAATGATGTTGGGAAGCTCATGATCAGGAGCTCGTGAACTTTTCACAGTAGATAAGTATGATGCAAGAGCATCGCTCCAAGCCAGCTACACGCCATCCATCCAACACATCAAGCGTGCATTCAATGGAAGGAGAGAGGTGCAACCATATCGTTATAAAATTTTGAAAATGTAATTAAATGGTTGTAAGGCTAAGATCTAGATCTGATTCGGACTAGACAACCATTCAATGTAATTGAATGTAAATTAATGAGAGTTGGTGAGATTGAGGGAAGAGTTCAAGGAGCCCCCTCTTTGTAAAAATATCTCCTTTGTATCTGTAGGAGTTAGTGGTAGAGAAGATAGAGAGTCTGTAGAGAAGAATAGAGAGAATAGGAAGAAGAGAAGAAGTCGTGACTTTGTTACAGTCTGGGCTTGAGCACATTGTAAAGAAGCATTTCATATTAATACAATCATACCAGTTTTCACTGCATGTTGTTGTTCATGTGTTTGTGAGTTCATGAATGAATGTCTTTATGTGCATATGATATCTTGTAGATGTATGTTTGTACGCATTTGAAGGTTACATACATAAATTGTTGTCTGTTAAGTTCTTTGATTTTAGGTTTGGATTCTTTGTGGCTTCATGCAAGAGTGCATGACAAAGTACTGTAGTCTCTGAAAACCAATGCAAGAGTGCACTTCTGAATGCTATGGAATTTAGACAAAGGCGTGCCAGGAGGGAACACTAGAGGAAGTCATTGACTCAAGGAGGAAGCCTCAAGGTTGATGAACACCTTGTAGGTAAGACTGTCAGAGGAAGGCACAAAGAAGACATAATTTCTGAGAATTTTGTGAGACTCTGCCAGGAGGGCATTGAGAAAATGCACAGGATGCATTGAGAAGAACTTTATTTTGAGTTCAGTGAGAAGACATAGTCACTGAAGATTTTGTAGAAGCTCTTCCAGGAGGGCATCGAGCGAGTGCAAGGAGTGCACTGAGAAGAACTCTCTTTCAAGTTCTAAAAGAAGAGAAGTGTCATAGGAAAGATGCTCATAGAGCTATTGAATACTCTGCAGACTTAGGAAGGTGTGCTTGAGTAGAAGTCGCCGGGAGGGAACTTATTAACCCTTTGTGCAAAGGAGGAAGATAGAGTTACTGAAGACTCTGCATTGGAGGAACAATGCGTTGGAGCATAAGGTTCAAAAAAATCTCAGGAGGAGGAACGCCTCTTGGAATACAGGCGGGAGCCAAGGTTATAGACTTCGCAGCAGAGACAAAGGCTGCAGATTTTTGGAGCAAGAAATCTTCCAAGGGAAAGGAAGAAGGCCATGCTCAAGATAAAGCACAACTACCGTTAGATCAACTGGAGAGGTGAGATCTGGTTCATTGAATTCTACGTCCAGATGCACATAGGAAAGCACACAAGGAAGAGAAACAGATTTGGGTCATCAGATCTAGCACCAAGGACCAATAGCCATCAGATCCAGAAAAGGTGCTCGAGGTTTAAACCTCGTAACAACAGAAGGACGAGGACTCGTCAAGTCTTGAAAACATCAGGACCGTCCATTTTGGAGGATAGGTGGTAGAGATCGAGATTCATTTTGCGAATTTGGGTATCGCGAGTGGGGAGGCATAGTTATTTGTGCTACAAACCCCTGAGTTGTGAGATCACGATTCAACCTGAACTGTCGATCGACGAGGAAGGAGATCCATGAGATTTGGCACCTCGCTACATCATGTATCGGGGTCTTGGAGGGTGAAGGAGTTGCACCTTGATCACTAAAGTCGTGAAGTGCCGAGCGCCGAGGGCTCGTGTGAACACATGGCACATCCATTAGGTGGGGATTGCATGGTTGACAGGTTGCGTAATAACAAGCACCCAAAGAAAAGTGGAAGTGGGTGACAGGTGGTGGACACATGTCACCTTGGAAGGGATCAACCCATTGCTGACTTATCATGCATCGAAGATTCGCAAAGGAGGAGCATGAGGGCTCAACACTCCAACTCGCGAGGTTGCAAGTTGCGAGGGGTGCTAGTGTTTAGTCTAGCTGACAGTTGCTCGTAAAGGCACTAGCAAGGAGGAGCCATATCCATATCACATTCTTGGGTATTGACGTTTGGAGAAAGAGGAGTCGAGGGTCTTCGACTCACGAACTCGCGAGTTGCAAAAGGTGCTTGCGCTAAGGCCCGGTTGTGGTCGTATGCAGACATAAGGCTCACACCCGGTGTTAAGTTGCGCAGGGCGGGTTTTCATAAAGGACCTGTGTCGTCGTTGAAGGTTCCAGCAGGAAACCAAAGGAGCCACTTCTGCTCAAGGAGAATTTAGAACGATCTTGTGAGTGGATCTCAGACAGAGGGTTCGGGGGTCTGCGTCAACATTTATGTGGGGTAAAAGGAGTTTGCCCCCTCAAAGAGGCTTATTATCTGAAATTATCTTTTTTTCAAGGCGTTGAGTACTTATTTTGAGGTTTTTCTATGCTATATTGATATTTGGTTCTTAACAAGCTCAAGGCTCATCATAGGATGGAAAAGGATGAGGGAAAAGTGGGTTATGGGAAGGTGGAGTCGCCATCAAGATGATCTCATCAAGGAAAAGCGAAAGGGAACGTCCCTTAGGTGGAGTCACCAAGAAATATAAGGGAAAGGATTTGGGATAGCTTACCAAAGTGTCATTAGGGTACGAAGAATATTCAAAATCTTCCTCGGAAACGACGCCAAAATATTATAGCGCGAGTCATAGGTTTGGAAAAGCTTGACCCAACCACAAATAAAGTGCTACAACTTGGCAATCCTACACCCAATTTCACCTTGATGTAGGCCCTATACTTCAAGGGTGACTAGGTCACTGTAGAGAGGTGATCCCAGTGACCCTAGGGGGAAATGATATGGATATGGATAGAGATGGAAGTGAAGCCCCTAGAGGAAAATTCTAATTGGAATGAAGTCTTGAGAAGGTCCAAGGCTATCCAAATATGTTGAGTAACCTGTAAATGGTGAAGTACCTTACCAGGCACAAGAAAAAACACTTTGCAATGATATGTGTTAGTTCGATCATCAACTTAAGCTTGTTGTGCCTAATTTGTAGAAATTGATGACAATTTATATCAGAAAATAAAGCATCTAAATCAGCATACAAATATCTAAAATAGTTAAGCAAATCAACATCAAGATTAGCAATGAGTATAGGATGAAAAATGGCACTTTGAATCTGAATAAAGCAAGTTTTTATAACATGTATATTTATGAAGAAAATTGCAGCCTTATGGATTTATTATTCATTCAATTTTATAAGAAAATTACACCATCAAAATATAACAAGAAGTATCCCAAAAGGTGTTCCCTAGTTAGTAGAGTTAGTGTGCAAAATTTAGGAGCTAGTCTAGGGTTAGTTTAGGAGTTATGGTTAGTAGTTTATCTAGGTTTGATCAGCCCTAATGGTTGTAGTTTAGGGTTTGTAACATAAAGTAAAGTAGTGGGAGAGAGGATATGCCCTAGTAAGGGAATACTCCTCTCAATGAGGCAAACCAACTTTAAACAAGAGACCTTTCAAAAGATAAAAATTCACGTTTCCCAAGGAAATGCTTTTATATCTCCAATGCCAAAAATATATGACTAGTGCCTTTACTATTGGGTTAATGGAGTCAAATAAAATCAAAATCTAGAGAAGCTACCTCCTTGGGGGTGTAATCCCTTTTACTTCCCAAGGAAATTTTCTCTAGCTAGGGTTTAAGCTAAGAGGGTGTATGCCCTTATACTTATCTTAGCAAACCATTGTTTAACCAATACCATGAAGCATAAAATGATGAAGACTATGGTGGGGTTATATTCCCTTATACTTCCCACCTATATCCTAGCACAAAAATCCTTGACTTGAAATAATGATAGCATAAGAGTAAAATACCATACCAAAATCAAGAAAGATGCTAAGATAATCCACCATAAAATCTAGAAGGAATTCATCCAAAGCTAGCACCTCACTCCTCCATCAACCATTCATCAAGATAGCCATAAATAAGTTCAAAAGAGACAAATAGAGAAAAGTCTAGTGAAAATTTTAGACCAATACTTCTCACAATGAGGGAGAGTTATGATAAAATGAGATCTTATGATCTCTTATTTATACAAAATGTCACCAAGGTGAATTGTACACATATTAAGGGGTAAACCAAAATACTAAGGGTCAAAAAACCTAATATTTCCCCCTTTAACAAATGAATTTAAAAAAATTCAATTAAAGTTTCACTTTTGCACAAATAAAACCCTAATTTTACATGGACGTCTCCCCTTTAGGGGACGTTTTTTCCACTTTGAAGAAGTCGTTGGTGTTGGAGAAGCATGGGTATGCCTTCAAAGGCCACATGTCAAGAATATAGACAATATCATCATAGTGAAGACCCTATTCTCCTCAAAACATCCATGTTTCAATGAGTGGCACCTCACCACCAAGCCCTAACCCCCCTAGGTGTTGCCATGCCTCTAAGAGTGACGTTTTGTCTCTCCTAGGAAAAATGTTTGGCATGTGGGGGCTAGGATATGTCTTCCAAGTCATAGTCAAGGCCTTCCAAGTTTGATATTTCTCATCCGGAATGAAGGCCCTTGATATCCAACCTATGGGCTTGTAACCCCATGGAATCCCAAGTTAGGATTGTTCTTCCAAAACTATCCACCAACTAAGTTCTGCAAAGACATAAAAACATGCCCTCCAAGGATCTCAAGTCATAACATCATGATAAGTGAATCCAATCAATAAATGGGACACCTAAGGATGTGTATCAAAGATAACTATATCAAATAATTAAATTCTCAAAGACACTATGCAACTAGTCAAGCTTGAATATGGTAGGGTTGAAGAGGTTTCCTATTGGGTAGATCTTTCCCTAGGTCAAAGAGAGTTTCCAAGAGATCCCTCTCTTAGCCATGTGAAGTGGGTGAAGTGGTTGGGGTCATGACTCAATGGGCATAGGTTTCATAACATACAAGGGGTCATAGTGTCTCATTCATGGGTTCCTTTGTAGAGGGTATGTGGTACCTTCGTCCGCAATGCACGTTTTCGAAGCCCATTAATTTCCATTATTTTATTATTTCATAATTCTAAGGAGAGTTTGAAGGTCACTACCCTAGCATGGTGACCAGATAATGGCAATGTCACCCACAAACATCTAGTGGAAATGAGAATGTTGGCTTGTGATGAGACCCCCTTTCTCTCAGCCATGCAACTAAGAGCCATTACCCTAGTTTTGTGACCAGATGATGGCAATTCCATACCACTAGATATTCATGGACGTGATAGGTCGGCTTGGGATGAGACCTCCTATCCTTCAACTAACCCTTTAAGCATTCTTTATTATATTTTGAGTCCCCTTTACTCAAATATAAGTGTTTCACTACTTTCTTGGGTGATCCCTGGGTGAAGCATCTGGAAGGTTCATACAAGGATTTTATATTTTACCCAACATCAATCCCTTTGGTCCTTCAACCCCTTCTTCTCATAGAATGAGAGACAACCCCTTCTTGGGTAAATACACCCTAAAATCCCAAGAGATAAGGAAATGGAGGGTAATAATGATGGAAAGTGGTAAGTATGGTCAGGAACAATATGATGGATCTTTAGGGAGTTTCTAGTAGCAAATCCATCCCTAAGAAAAACCACTTACTAGGGCACAATGTCAACCACCAAGGTGAAGTAGGGCAAAAGGCATAATGTCCAAGCATATATCATGAAATCTAGAGCAATATAAGATAGAACATATTCAACTGGCTTAAATATTGAAATGATGCTCAACATAATACTGACTTGTACCTCATGGAGCAAGGCCCACTGCCTTCCGAAAGCCAACTGATGTGGTGGATTCCATATGGAAATATGTGACCGTCTGTGGTGGTGAGAGGGTTTCCAACTGTGCAAGAGGGTATTGTTGGTCATGTAGTCTCTCGACACCCCATATCTACAACATGAAGGCCTTGAGGATCACAAAATGGGGATCACAAGCCCCACAAGTATAAAAACATGTATTAATTTTTTTTTCATCACTGAGGCAATTTTGGCTTCTTGAATTATGAAACCAATCAATTTGAGGACATAATGAGACATATGAGCACTTGTTGGAAATAGATTTGTCTCTTTTACACCCAATAATTAATGGTTCACTGATTCTAGGTCATGAGAATGAGTTATGGGACAAAGCCAAAAAAACAAGGAATTTCATCATTATCTATTTTGGTTCATTTTTAATCGTTTCACAAACCATGTTTTGCTTTGTTTTCCACTCTGTGATCATACCAAGCTTGTGTAATGAAGGTAGATCCTTAATTACAAATATTGTTTTGTCTTATCTTGACATACCAAAAGATTAAATAAGGTTTTACATTTGTCAAATTGATATGTTTCCATGTGCATTTCTACTTCAACTATATAGTGTAGATCTTGAAAATCAATAAGCTTCCTCGAATCACTCAAATACGCTAGATTTTCCATTTCAATTTCTAAGGAAAGATTGATAACAGGGTAAGAGAGGTGTTGCTCATTCACCTCAAATGAGATCTCACCTTAATGTTGGGTTGTAGGTGATTGTTCCTCCATCATTTTATTGTAGAGGTATGTGTAAGTTTTAAACCTTTGATGTGAAACAATGCATACATATTCTTAAGAAAAATAGAAATAAAAACAATGGCATACACAATACATAGAGATTTACCTTGAAAACCCTTAACCGGGAAAACCAATAAAACTTAAATCCACACCCCTATATTCTTCATTGTATTAACTTGACTATACATAATACAATATTTAGGTGTTCTGCAACATCCAAAAACCTAATCCATAAACCCGAATTAGATTACAACCCTAATCCCTTAACCAATATTAGATCAAAATGGGCCCAAAAACACAAAACAAGCCAAAAACATATGGAGGTAACAATGCAAAGAATATAACACATTCCCAACAATATGGTTGTTCAAAGTTCAACTAGAAAGCACCACTACATATCACCTCAGACACTTTATTAATTATTCTACCATGCTAGAAATGCACTTTCACTCATAAAATCATGTTGCAAATCTCTTTCACATTTTTGATAGCACATTGAAGCCATCATTGTGTTTCCATGATTTCTAATATTTGTGATTAATCCGTAGATAAAATGGGTAGTTTGGTAGAGAGATTCAACCCCCGAAGTAAGGCACAATGCCTCTTGCTACCTAGAACAACCCCACATTATTGTAATTGTTTTTTTTATCTATTGACAATGTCAATAGCTTGCAAACTTTCTAAGAAATCAATCTGTGAATGCATCGAATCTTTATTGATTGATAAATGGTGCTAGAGAGGAAACATAAGCTCATTCTCTTGATTTCATTCCTCTTTTGTGTTTGATGCCAAATCTCAATGAGAAATAGCTAGGAGTTAGTGTCATTGCTAAACTCTCATGCCTATGCTTTGTTACTAGGTCCAAACCCTTCATTGATTGTGTTAGCACTCTATAAATTTGTTCTGTCTAAATAGAAAAATGACAGAGGTAACTATTTCAACCTACTTTAGAGTAGAACACTAGCCTACTCAACTCAAAGAGGGCTCTCTCATGTCACTTGATATTTCTTTGGAAATTGGTGGCTAGATTTGGTTTGTTTTGGGGGCTTTTTATAACGTTGCTGGCGAGGAAGGGGAGGGACACTCAGGGATATGGATTCAAAATTCTAAAAGTGAATGAAAACAATGACCAGTCGGTAGAAATATCCAGAGGATAAAGGCTAAATGAGGCAACGAATCTGAGTTGTAAATTGAGTTTGATTAGAGTGGTAAGAAGAAGGAGGAAACAAATATCTGCATCAAAGCATTACTTAAATGAATTCTGAATTAGTTAAGAAGAAATTCACACAATTTAAATTGATTAAGCTGAGAGCGTCATGAGACAAACTCTGGGCCTTTAACTCTCCAATTTAAACATACGAAAATGTAAATGGAAATAAAGAACACAGGAAATACATACAATGAAAGGAGACAAAACTCATATCAACACCATTAGAATCTTTTCATAGAGACTTCAAAAGATTTTGCATGTATATTTAATTCAACTCCAGAAAATTACAATAGAGTTTAGAAGCAACAAAAAGGTTCCCTTGCACTTCTGCCAAAGTTAATTCATTCACAATTTCTAGTACTTATACAATTCGATTACAATGGCTGAAACCAAAACGTTTCAACTTCTAAAACTGACTATAATAATTTCAACTGACAGTCTCGGCATATGAACCGATTTACAGTGATTAAACAAAAACCGTTTCATAAAATAGGGACGCATCTCTCTAACTGCTCGACTTCCTTTGTGCCATCTATCCTTTTGTGACCTCCTGTCAAACTTGCTAGTTTGGTGACACCTGGAGGTTACTTACTGGTCCATGGAAAATTACATTTCGTCATGCCCAATCGTACAATATCCTTCCACCATGAGTCAGAAGGAATCTCGTAATCTGTCATTTCCTTTATCAGGATCTCCAGGTCAATGCAAGTATCATAAGACATAGTTGGCAGCTCGGTCTTCACTATCTTGAACTGATTCAAAATCTCAAAGTCTACGACCAAATATTCCACCAAACTGGGTCCCTTCAGGTTCTCTTCCAGGCCTTCAAATTTTGAATGATCCATTCTGCACTGAGTGAGGAGAGAATAGTATTGCTCTTGATCATATAATTTCCCTTTACCATCCCAAAATGGTGGGAGGCCCTTGATAAACAATTGTTCAAATGTATCCCTAAACTCTTGTATACTCTGTTCCCTTTGCACAACTTTGGTTTGAACCGACTTGAGAAAATTGTTCTTAGCGATGATCCTACTGGCTCAAATGATCAGTGCAGTTCTGTCCTTTACCCCAATGGTATGAAGATCAGTAGTGGGCATAGAATTCAACAAATCAATAGTGTTTTGGGTCCATTCAAAGGGCGTTTTCACCAATGTTTCATTAATAATAGTACATCTGTTTTGGGTAGTGATAGCCATGCTGTCTTTGTCATTTATAAAATTCAGATAAACCCTGAACTTAGCAGCTTCAACAACAATAGAATCCCAGATTACATGTTTATCTCCTTGCACCAATACTTTTCCCTTCAACCTCATCTTCAACTTGTTCACCCTCTCTTGCAAATCTTGATTCTCCTTTTGGAATTGGGCCATATTTTCCTCCTTCATTTTCATATCTTCCTGCAATGTTTCTATGACATCCTTAAGGACCTTGATCTCCCCTATCTTTAATCTTGGGACATAGACTTAACCAATCCATCAATGCTTGATCTATTTTATGTAGTAGAAGGTACAATAGTAGCCATGTCTAATTCTGTTTCCTGTCCTTGTGCCCAACTCTCTTTTTCCTTTTCAAGATGCAATACTTTGTCTTTGTAATTTAGTGCTTCTTGTCTAAATGTCTCCTTTTGTTTCTCTGGAGAAGCTATCTCTACTGTATGTGGATGTTCTATGGTAGACATCTTCAACTTATTCTTTAGGCTTTGGATCATCTTCTCTTTCTCATATAAAGAATATTTTACCCCATGAGGGCTTTCAGATTCCAATCTTTTGACCTGGGTCTGCCAGGCTTTGCTGGATGCTTTCTCCTGCTTCAACAATCCATGTAATTTAAGTGCATGGGTTGTTACTCTTGAAAATCTCAAAATTAGACTCAGGTAGTCTGAATATAACATGTCACTGGCATTTTTTTGGAAGTTTACCTTGTCTGGGGCACCAATATTTTCATAGTGCAGCTTGATTTCAGACACTTTATCCTCATCTGCCACCACTATGTTAAATGTATTTATTTCTACATCCCTGACTGAGAACAGGGAAGACTTGTGTTGGGAGATTCTTTCTACCTCGGGTAACAAATCTCTTATTTCACTATTGGCCATACTTCCTTTCACCGCATACTAATTCGCTAAATCTTATTTGGATTGGTAGATTTCCCCAGGTGTCTTACTAAAGACATGTTTTTTGATGTTGAAATCCCTTGAGCTCCTTTCAACTTGTGGCGTGATCTCTGTACGAGATTMTTCATTTTTGGTTCTGCTCTCCACCATATCCATGCTCATTTTCTCTTTGGGCTCTTCCTCCTCTAGATTTACTATCTGTGGGGACTATGTGATCTTCACCTTCTTGAGAACATTTTGTTGACCACTGGTGCCCAAAGCCTCTGAACTACTCCTTTTGTTATAAACACTCATCTTGGGAGCTTTAATAATCAACCTTGGAGAATTTTTCCATGTCTATATCTACAGTGGGGCTGACTCTATTTGTTGTGTTTGATCAGGTTGCAAAGTGACTTCCATATCTGTACAGGTTTCCATATTTTCCAATTTATCAAATCCTTCAACATGCTCATGCTCATAGGGGCTTTGTATGCCCATCAGTCTTATTTTAGATATGACCTTGTGTGGGTCATATTTCCTCCCTTGTAACTATGTAAATCCAAATTCACTGAGTTTGGCCTAGATATGAGGCAAACAAGACTTAGTCTTCACCACAAAGGGTCCTATTATGAAAGGAAACTTTAAGTTAGATGCCTTGGCCGTTTTCAGAAAGTGCTCTGTCTTCGAAATAATTCTTTGTCTAATGAATACTAGGGAAAAGACTCTGGGAGTCAGGAATATAGGTAAAATGTAAGGTCCTTATTGATAACCATACACCCAAATTATAGTAGAATGCATGAACAACATCCAATCTACTATCATGTTCTATGGATTGGGTTGTAAAGAGATTTTCATTTCTTCCAAAACCCTTGGTAGGCCGGTGCTGAAGATTAAGTTGTAAAATCTAGAAATGATCTTATTTATGAAAATAAGCATTGTGATCCTTTTTCATTCAGTCAAGATGAATGAAGCTTCAGGGAACTTTGTCTTATTCATTTCCAGGAACTTTCTCAACAAGTGCGTGTAGTACCTAAAGTGTCTCAGTGAATTGAAATTTACCAGCTGTTGGTGCATATTGTCAGCGATGAACTCTTCAAAATTGATACAGACCTACTGACTAGACTCTGACAGAAAAAAGGTCAACAGGAAACCCAACATAACTTCTACTACAAACTTGTCATTATCCAATCCTAGAATTTGACTAAGTATGGAGCAGGCCCACTGGTCCTCAATAACCATGATGCTTACATTGATAGGTAACGACAGACTCTCATAATGGTGTTCAAATTTAACAATGGTCTCCAGAAATAGGGTTTTGACTTCAGAGGGACATTCTCTGTAAACTGTGATCAGTTTCTCTTCCTTGAAGGGATCCGACACTATGGGGGAAGACTCTGGTATACTGAGGGCATGTTGAATTGACGGGCTATCTAATTTGCATAAGACCTCTGACCCTAACTTATTCAAAATGACCTTTTCTTCTTGCGAGTACTGTTCCACACACCAAATTATAAACTCTAGGAAAGGGAAGGCGACTTCGACGATGTAAGGGGTGATGAATGCTTGGGCCTCTTCGAGGAAGGGTATTCTTTTCCGGACATTGTCTAAAACATTGGCTCTGGATACGGAAATGGGTGAGATGGTTATTTCTATGTCAAATACATCAGAGTCCTTATCAATTAGGGATTCTTCTTTAAAGGTGGGGTCTTGCTCTGTTATGGATAAAATGATAGGGTTCATGGCCATGATGAAAAATACCTGTGAATCAACAAAGGATGCACGAGTCTTGTTCACTGTCGAGCTTCAGTTTTGAAGGGAGCATTTGCGCCAATTTTCAAATGTTTGAATGATTTGAAATATCATAAAATAATGACCAGGTCCCTCCTTTTATATGCGCTTTTCGATATTGGGAGAAACACAAAACAGTTTTTGGTAGACCTCTTTTCACCCTGATATGCCTCTGGTGGCACCATGTGTTTGCAAAGTGAAACCACGGTATTTTCCCCAGCCCACTATCGAGTTATAAATCTTCGCATTACTTCATCGCCCAATATGTCTCATGACCATCGATCTGGGCTACTCAAGATCTATGGCCCGCCAGGCCCCATCAACTTCTGCGCCTCCGCTATATTGGCCCTTCTCCACCAGATGTGACCCGGTCCTCCAAATTTTATTGCATCTCCACACTTCCCTAGCCCTCTGCTAAATCTGAAACTTGTATTCCATCTAAGAATTTTATGGTGATAAAATAGGCTCCAACTGGGAATGATATCCTCCCTACGAGGTAGAAAATAACTGTAGAAAAAGTGCCTACCCATTGGGCTTTGATTTATTCATGTGCTCTGAATCTGCTGGTCTTTATCCAAAAACTCAAAATCAACTCAGCATAGCTCAGGGCCTTCACCTCAGGCTTCAACTATGATGCTTTTATTCCAACTTCTTTATGCGAAAAGAAAATGTAAAAATGATTATGTACAATGAATGGGCGGGGTGATGATTGTTTAAACAATGTAATGCTTGAGGAACCTACCATTCACGGGACCTCCTCCAACGATGTCTCCATTACTCTCCTATAGTAAGTAGGCATTACTCCCATGGTATGATGCAATATTGAACGGTCCCAACCAGAGATGGTCAAAATTCTCGTGTTTTCCCTTATATTCGTTTCTCACATCCCATTTTAGTACCAAGTATCCCAGCTCGAAATCATCCACCTTGGTGCATCTTTCGAAAGCCTCTTTGATATTGTCTTGGCACAGCTGGGCATTATGGAAATCCTTTTCCTTGGTTTGTTGTACGTTGATCAACTCATCATCTCTTCTCCGATTTGCATCTGTTTCCGCCTCCTTCTCCTGTAACAAATTCATTACTGGAAATCCCAATGTAGTAGGAAAGATAGCCTCCATTCCATAAATGATCTGGAAAGGGGACATGGTTATGGATCTCTTTGGGGATATTCTTTTAGCCCATAATGCATGGATGAGATTTTTGTGCCAGGCCTTTTTGTTTTCTTGCATCAATTTTTTGAAGATTCTGACTAAGGTTTTATTTGAAGATTCAGCCAATCCATTTCCTTGAGGATAATATGATGTAGAATGACCAAGGGTGATATTGTAATATCTGCAAAATGTTTCTATTTTCTTGGATTTGAAAGCCGCTACAATGTCTTTTATGATCTTGGTCCGGCATCCGAATCTGGACAGAATATTGTCTTCTAAAAATTGGATGATAACATCATCTGTTGCTTTCCTGGTGGGAACTGCCTCAATCCACTTAGTGAAATAATATGTCACTGCCAGAATCCATTTGTGTTGAGCTAAGGATTATGGGTGTATTTCTCCTATAAAATCGAGGCCCCACTGTATGAAAGGAGCTTCCACTGAAATGGTTTTTAAAGACAGAGACTGCAATTTTCCTTTCCCATCGAAAATATGACATTCATGACATTTTGAAACCTCTTTATAAACGTTAGGAAATATTCTATGCCAATAGAATCCATGCCTCAAAATCTTATGCACAATTGTCTTCCAATAATGATGACCCCCACAGTCACCCTTATGGAACTCTCCGATGGTTTTTTCTTCTTCTCCTTCCATCAAAAAGATCAATAAAATCCCCCTCAGATCTTTCCAATATAGAGATTCATTCACTATACAAGATTTTCTTGCTTTCAGTTTCAAGAATCTAGACTTTGTTTTACTAAATTCAGGAGGAGCTTGCAAATTTTTCAACACAAAGATGATGGTTGCATACCATGCGGAGTCAAGAAATTTCTAGGATATTTGAGGAGTCCTTCCTTCTTATACACCTTTTGATAGATCTGCAATGAAATTTATTCCTTAGAGTTCACAATTTGTCTCAGCCATCAAATTCGCAAGCCCCTATCCCTTGATCAACTTGGTGGGTTTGATCTCAAGGTCTTATTCTAATAGTACTGCTATCCATTTACCCCTCTTTCCTTCAGGGTCAGGTTGGGTTAAGATGTCTTTCACTAAGATGTTGGGTACATAAGGAGTAGTATGAGAATGCAGGCTGTAAACTTTGAATTCTTTCAATTCCTTGACTATAACATACGCTTGCTTTTCCATGATGTCATACTTCAAAGGAGCATCCCTTAATGTCTTGTTGTAATATGCTATGGGCTTCTCAGAATTTTGGTCATCTTTCTGGAGTAAAACACCAACAATTGTGTGTTCTGAGGTGAAAGAGAACAATATGAAATCCTTTTCAAAATTGGGGCTAGCCAGTACAGGAGCCTTGGTCAATTCCACCTTGATGTCTTCAAAATATTTTCTGGCCTCGGGAATCCACTTTATTTCATTTCCCTTCTTGAGCATGTGTGTAATATGTTTTATGATTTCGGACAAATTAGGGATGAATCTTCTTAGAAAGTTCACTTTGCCTAGGAAAGATTGTACCTCCTTTTTACTTCTGGGTATGCCAATTTTTAAGATCCCCTCAACTCTGTAGGGGTCTACCTTTATCCCTTATTTTGAAATAATGTGACCCAACATATTTCCTTCTTCCATGGAGAAATTTGTCTTCTTAGGATTCAACGAGATTCTGAACTTTCTACAATTTTGAAATCCCCTTCTAAGATGCTTGATGTGTTCCTCATCTGAGGCAGAATACATAGTGATGTAATCAAGGTAGATAACAATGAATTTGTCTTTTTCATAAGAAGAAGCTATGTCCACAGCTCTTTGAAACGTTGCCCCTGCATTCATAATCACAAAAGGCATCTTGGCATACATGAATCTTCCCCATGGTGTGGTAAATGACATCTTTTCCTGATCGTCAGGGTGCACCATAAACTGATTGTATCCTGAGAAGCCATCTAACATTGACATTTTCTGAGAACCCACCACCTTCTATACAATATGATCCATCTTAGGCAATGGGTAATTGTCTTTTAGATATACTTTATTCAGATTCCTGAAATCCACACACAACCAGATTTCTCCACTCTTCTTTTTGACTGGCACTAGATTCGCCACCCATTTAGAAAATCTTAGGGACATTATGATTTTGTCCTCAAATAGTTTCTTTACTTCTTTCTCGATCAAAGGAAACAGTAAAGGATTTATCCTCCTTAGTTTTTGTTTGAAAGGTTTATGATCTTCTTTGATTGGGATCACATGCTGGATTATACTAGTGTCATAAACTTTCAAGTCATCATAGCTCCAGGAAAAAACATTAGGGAACTCTTTCATCAATTTGATATATATTTCCTTGACTTCGGGGCTAATTGTTATCCCTTGGGTATGGAAGTAAGCGAAGATCAAGGCAGAAAGGAAGAAATGTGAACTGCGCAGAAGACACAGTGACTGTTACTGGGTTGAAGTGAGCAAAAGAGAAGAAAAGATGGAGCGAAGTAAGAGAAAGCAAGTCGTTGGACGAGGAGATCGAGGATGAAATATTAGCAAGGAAGATGGATCGTGGACAACTCAACAAGAAGAAAAATCCATCGTTGGATGCTTTGGAGCACCACGTAAGAAGGAAGGAAAGACAGGCTCGCGAAGCCCTGGAAACACGGGTCAAGTTGACCTAGGGTTTTAGACACCTAGGCTTTTTGTATCTAGGGTTTTGACACTTAGGTCTCGGCCTAAGGCTGTTAGTGAGATATTGTAATGTATAAATAGAGCTCTAAAGGACTTGGGATGGGGTCAATGATGTTATGAGAAGAGATTGCTACTGAGAGAGAATCATTGTATTATGAGAGCCTTTGAGTATTGTAAGATATTCAGCTGGGTGCAAAGATCAATCCTGCAACTAGGTGCGCAGGAAGGGGAGAGATAGAGAGAAGAAGAAATAAGATCTGCTAGCTAAGAGCGCATACAAGAACTGTATGATTTCATCTTAATATGTTATAAAGCATAGTTTTGTGGATGTATCCCTAGAGAGAGGGTGAACCACGC
>SNQJ01S0099579.1:54140-65105 GCA_010110895.2 Picea sitchensis
AGGAAAGACAGGCTCGCGAAGCCCTGGAAACACGGGTCAAGTTGACCTAGGGTTTTAGACACCTAGGCTTTTTGTATCTAGGGTTTTGACACTTAGGTCTCGGCCTAAGGCTGTTAGTGAGATATTGTAATGTATAAATAGAGGTCTAAAGGACTTGGGATGGGGTCAATGATGTTATGAGAAGAGATTGCTACTGAGAGAGAATCATTGTATTATGAGAGCCTTTGAGTATTGTAAGATATTCAGCTAGGTGCAAAGATCAATCCTGCAACTGGGTGCGCAGGAAGGGGAGAGATAGAGAGAAGAAGAAATAAGATCTGCTAGCTAAGAGCGCATACAAGAACTGTATGATTTCATCTTAATATGTTATAAAGCATAGTTTTGTGGATGTATCCCTAGAGAGAGGGTGAACCACGCATATCTTGTGTCATGTGTGATTGATGCTCTGTTCTTTGTCATTTGAGATATTGTTATTTACTTATTGTGTTAAATCTGAGATATAACTTGCGCAGTAGGTTGTAGGAAGATAAGGATACTAGATTGTTGTGTGTTGTTTCTTTGAACCCACTTTGCATTCCTTTTGGTTGTAGACATCTCTGTGCTACAACCCCCTCATAGCTACTTCGGGTGAGAGTGCATCTGCCTCGCAGGTGTTGTCGAAAGGGCCAGTAGTTAGGTCTTATTGGTACTCTCTTGGAGCTGAACCCTAGGTCTGCCCCTATGCCAAAAAATGGTTTAGTTTCCATGGCAAGGAACTTATTGAGGGATTTTCAAGGTAGTTTCCATCAAAGACAAAGATTCATAAGTGGATAGAAGATCAAGAAAATAAATTTGTTGAAGACCAGAACAAGAACCCTAATCTTAGTACAGAGGATTGGTTAGGAAGATACATATTCATTGATATACACGAGATTTTCTTTGGAGGATTCCATTAGGAGTTATACGAGTGGTTAGATAGACTAGAAGATACCCATTTTGAGATACGATCTAGACTGCCTATGATTTGGATGTCGACATTGATCAAGAAAGTCAAGAGAGTCGATAAAGTCATGTCACGAGAAGTAGATCACTGGTTTGATAGCACCATTGGAGGGTATACCACTGAGTTTTCTATTGACATAGTAGATTCATATAGCCAAGCCGAGAGGTATTTCTTTAAGGGACCTAGAGGAAAATTTTTATACTTTCTAAAGCAGAGGATCAAGATGTTATTGCATGAGAATAACATCTTGAAGATATAGTAGTTGGTCAGATTTGAAAAAGATAATGTTCAATAATTCAGGCAACGAAAATGACACAGAGACTGGACATACGCTCAGTGGCAGAGCATTCAGAGAAGTTCATCTTCTAAACCTATTTAAGAAGAACTATGGGGATGAGGGTTTATACAGTGGAGAAGAGGAAGATCTAACAGACGAAGAGCATTTAGAACCCACTAGGGAAAAGGAAGAGGAAACTAAAGAACCTCACTGGGAAGAGCCAGAAACTTCAGGAACTGTGCAGACCATTGAAGTAAGTACTATCACTTCGCCTGTTGTTTCAGCATCACTAAGCAATCAAAATAGTCAAAGTCGCCAGAGTCCTTAGATTACTATTACTAGCAGTTCAACATATACTCAAACAAGAAACCTAGGAAGCTCTATGGACTATGATATGAGACTCCCTATCTTTAGGGGAAATGGATTTGAAGATCCTAATCAACACTGGTTCCTATGTGAAGACATATGGAATATTAAGAATGTCACCGACGAAGCTGTTAAAAGAGATCAATTCAGTACTACCCTAAGAGATCGCGCACTGAGCTAGTACATGAAGCTTGTCCAAGGACTTGCACAACCTAAGCCGCTAAATGAGATTAAGAATGCATTGATTGCAGAGTTCAATAAGCCCAAGTCGAAGTCACAATGTATTATCAAGCTGAAAGTGATTAATCAGAAAGTATCTGAACCTATTTGGGAGTTCAATCAGAGGTTCAAGACCTTAATATGCCGGTTGAATTTTCAGATTCCAGATGAGCAGAACAAAGAATGTTTCATTGTTGCTCTCTTACCACACATCAGAGTTCCTCTGATGCAACAAAAGATTGCTTCACAGGATGAGGCACTAGATATCACCATGAAGTTAGAATCATCCCCTATGGGAGAATACAACTCAGGTATGAGTTAAATCTTGAGTCATCTAAATAGTTTGTCTCTGCAGGTTGAAGATATGAAGAAAGACAAGGGAAAAGATAAAAGAGAAGACATCTGGTGTGTCAGATGAAAATCATAAGGCCATGACAAGGAGAACTTTCCCCTATTTCATGACTACTTGGTCTCTAGAGATCCTATCCCTTTGAAGCAAGTTACCCTACCCTGGTGCAAGGTATGAAAAAATAGACATTGCCCAGGAGAGTGCTATTACATGCAAAAATATGTTCAAACACCCACAAATTTGTATTACACGTTCTATAAGTTGGTGGGGCATGATGATAGGGACTGTAGGGTGTATGACCTCATGCATGAAAGGTCGAGAGACATATACAATATTCAAGGTGAAGTACAACAAGAAGGAAGCGTTGCGCAGTATAATTCTCCAGGAAGAGGAAACTTCAATCCTCGCGGTGGATTCAAAGGAAGAGAACGAGGAGGAGGTATGGGTCGAGGTCAAGGACAAATCATATGTTACAACTGCACACAACCAGGACACTTAGAAAGGGTCTGTCAGAACCCTTGTATGAATTGTAGCTACTGCAGTTCATTTGAACATGTTATAGAAGAATGTCCTGTGCTTCTAGCTAAGCTTCAGGAGAGACGAGGACCTCAACAGAACCTGCAAGTGAATCTGATATACTTTGAACCTCACAGAGAGGACCCTAGAGTCATTGTTATCACCAGAGGAGGCACTGTTATAGGAGAAGATAGAACGACCCAAGGAAATACTACATAAGAATCAGGAGTCAGGAAAGCCGCAGAGAAGACACAAAATTTTGATGCAAAGAAAGAAACAACCAAGGGATACCAAGGTTCTTCATCAAAGACACAACCATAATTAAGAAAATATGGAATGCCTCTGGCATTAAATCAGTCTGCCCTGCCAAAAGAAGGAAAAGAGGTAAGAAAGCTCATGGAATTCTTATATACTTGCATTAAGTTGATTCAGGATGAAAGTGTTGTACAATACCTACAAAATTTAATCAGACAGTATGAGATAGGAAAGATAGATCCTTTACTAAATAGAGAAGTACACCAAGTCTCTAAAAGGAGAAGGACAAATAAGGAATTACACTTGAATGCTCAAATTGGAGAGTATGATATAGACTACGTGGTCCTCGACTTGGGGTTGGAGGTCAATGTCATGACAAAGAAGACCTCGGCACTGATGGGGAAACCAACAAGCAATAATCCCCTTTGGAATATTGGAACATGTCCCTGTGGACATCGACGGAGTGAGGACGTTTGCATATTTTGAGGTGATTGAGATAGTTGATGATAGTTGTCCTTACCCTGCACTGTTAGGAATTGATTGGGCTTTCAACAATTCCACCGTGGTTGATTTAAATAAAAGAAAAATTGCATTTGAAGGATATGGCCTTAGGTTCATTACACCTTTAGATCCCGATGAAGTTCAGAGATACACAGAACCTATCAGAGAAGAAGACCGTGCATATGAACTGGAAAACATACACAAATTAACAAACAGACAACAAGATTACATTAATCCTATAGCAGATGGAAACTTAAGATGGCGAAGTGAAAATTCATGTTCATCAGACTCAAAAGAAGTGTTGGATAACTAGAAGAATAAAATGTACGAAGTGTCTACAAGGAGGTTTGCTAGATTAACCATGGAAGTCCACTGAAGTAACTTACCCACTTTTGATGGATTGAATCATTTAGAAACATTCTTGTCGAATTTTGAAGAAAGTGTACCAATGCAACAAATATTGTTGGAAATGGATGAGGCCTTGAAAGCCACACCATCAAGATGGTGGGGGAAACACAAAACCAACATTACAGACTGGGTACAATTTCGTACTTTGATGACAGCACGGTTTTCAGCACAAGTAGAAGGTTGCGAAGTTAGCTACATATGCCGAAGCTGCTCAAAGGACCATGTGTGAAGTTGCGAGGAATCCTAGATAAATATTCCTCAAGAGAAGTGGGTGAACAAATTCATTAACACACTGGACACCACCCCTATAAACAGGTATCTTCAAGAAGAAATGCACCTCATCACTACAGATTGGAGAGGTATGACTCAAAACTTTATAACCACCTTTTTGCTTGAAATCCAATATACTTCAATAGACCAAGCATTACAGATTGTAAGACATAAAGTGTTTGAGGAGGCCTCTAGCCTCCCTTTAGAACAAGAAGAGGACGAATGGACTACGCCTCTCCAGAAACTGCAATGTTGTTACAACATCAATGATGATGAAGATGATGATCCTAGGGAGGTGAACATTGTTGAAACAGAAGAAAAAAGAGATATAGAAGGACCAAGAGTTGGGATTCCTTTCATTGGAAAGCCAATCAAGATCAATAAAGTCAATATTGGAATAGGAAAAAATTGAAGCTTGCAAATGTTGGAGATTATTGGGATGCTACTACTATTGACAAGATTACAAAGTTACTACATGAATATAAGGACTTGTTTCCAACCAATTTCACTGATATGAAGGGTATTAAAGGGCCTATGGGAGAGATGAGGATCCCTTTGAATCCAGATGCAAGACCATTCAAACAAAGACCTTATAGATTGAACCCTAAGTATAAGGAGAAAGTGAATATTGAACTAGACAGAATGCTGGAAGCAGGGATCATAGAACCTGTTGAAGAGTCAGAATGGATAAGCCCTATGGTAGTACAAGATAAGAAGATGGGAGAGATTAGGATCTATGTAGATATCAGGAAGCTGAATGATGCCTGTCTACATGACCCATTCCCTACATCATTTAATGATGAAGTATTAGATAATGTAGGAGGTCAGGAGGTATATTCTTTTACAGATGGATTTTCAGGATACCATCAGATCCGGATTGCCAAGGAAGATTGACATAAGACCACATTTGCAATAGAATGGGGATCCTACTAGTATACAATGATGTCTTTTGGATTGAAGAATTCCCCAACCATATTTTCTAGGGTGGTGGTCGAAGCATTTAAAGAGTTTTTAAATAAACTTTTGGAAGCCTATTTTGATGATTGGACTATTTTTAGTTTATTGAAAAATCACATTGAATGTCTAAGGCTAATGTTGGACAAGTGCAGGCAATGTCAGATTGCCTTAAACCTGAAGAAATCCATCTTCTTTTCACCATTTGGAGTGTTGTTGGTCCATATTGTATGCAAGAAGGGATTGCTGGTAGACCCATCTAAAATTGCCATTATAGTTGACCTACCCCCTCCTACTTCAGTCAAACAGCTGCACACTATGCTGGGACACACTGGATATTACAAGAAGTTCATTAAAGGCTATGCCCAGATTACGGTACCCATGGAGAATCTTTTGAAGAAATACGGGCAGTTTCATTGGTCAGAAGAATGCCAACAGAGCTTCGACACGCTGAAACAGAAAATGGTTATTGTGCCTATTCTGGGTTTTCCAGATTGGAGCAAGAAATTTCACATCCATGTTGATGCATGTTCTATTGCATTAGGAGATGTGTTAGCACAGCCAAGAACATGAGACATTGATCACCCGTTAGCCTTTGCTAGCAGGAAGCTATCAAGAACTGAGATTAATTACACCACTACTGAGAGAGAAGGGTTAGTCATGGTGTATGCACTGCAAAAGTTTTTTCACTACTTGTTGGGAATACACTTTAAGATGTTCAGTAATTACTTTGCATTGAAATACCTAGTCAACAAGTCAGTGTTGGGGGGGAGAATATGCATATGGCTTCTGCTATTTCAATAATATGATTTTGAGATTGTGGTTAAGCTAGGAAGAATGAACAAAGGTCCTAATCACTTGTCAAGGTTGGAACATGGAGAAGAGCCTACTATCTTGGAGGATACACTGTCGAATGCACAACTACTAGCCATTAGAAATAATGATGATCACTTCGCAGAAATAGTCCAGTTCCTGTCAACAGGAATGGCACCTAGCATGTATACAATTCCCCAGAAGAAACAACTAGTAGTGTGCACTGCAGACTTTTCACTTATAGTTGGATAGCTATACAAGATGGGACCTAATGAAGTATTGAGGAGGTGTGTTATGGAAAGAAAGTGACCATTGATCCTCACCGAAGCTCATGAAGGCATCGCAAGAGGACACTACACAATGAAAGCAACAATGTAGAAGGTTCTTAGAGCTGGCCTTTGGTGGCCTACCCTACACAGAGATGCTAAGGACTATTACAAAGCTTGTGATGTATGCCAAAGAGTTGGGAAGCTGTCCAGAAGAGATGAAATTCCTTTAGCACCACAACTGACCTTACAAGCCTTTGAGAAATGGGCCATTGAATTCATAGGACCTATAAACCCACTAGGAAAGCGTACAAGAGAAAGGTACATAATCATTGTGAAAGAGTACTTGACCAGATGGGCCAAAGCAAGAGAAGTTAAGGATTGTAGTGAAACTATAGAAATGCGCTTCGTATTTGACGGCATCATAACCAGGTTCAGATTCTCGAAGATCCTTATGAGCGATCAAGTCACACATTTCATCAATAAGACCATTGAAGCTTGACTGAGGAATTTGAAGTTCATCATCAGAAGAGCACACCTTACCATCCACAAGCGAATGGTACAGTTGAATCATTCAACAAAATTTTGGAGATAGCGTCGACGAAGATTTTCAATGTGAACAGGGATGACTAGGATTTAAGAGTACCAACAATACTATGGGCCTATCGAACTACTTGCAAGAAGCTAACAATGCAGACCCCTTTTAAGTTGGTTTATGGTCTCGAAGCCGTTATCCCAATGGAATATTTGGTACCAAGCCTAAGAATCACTGCCTTTACAAAAATGGATGACGTTGGAGATGTTCAAGAGAGTCTTGTGCAGTTGGTTGAACTTGAAGAAGACATATTTATTGCAGGATTCCATCATCAAGTACAGAAGGAAAGAGAAGAGGCCTACCATGACAGGAACATCAAGAAAAAGGCATTTAAGCAGGGTGATCTGGTATTGGTATATGATAGTAAGTTCATGAAACATCCAAGGAAGTTCCAAACACACTGGTTCAGACCATATGAAGTTACCTATGTTACAGAAGGAGGAGTTTCGCAGTTGAAGAATCTGAATGGAGAATGGAAAGAAGGTTTGGTGAACGAGAGCCGGTTGAAATTGTATTATGACAACTAGATGCCTTGCAAATCTCAGTAAAATCATGAGGAAACGGGTCTAGGTACCAGGTGCAGTTGAAACTGGGTACCAGAAACATAAAAGACAACCTGCACAAGGAAGGAAAGGAGGCATAGAGAAGAAAGAAAAGGCTGCCCTGTGCAGTCTGAAGACGAAGTAAAGCAGAAGGATCATATATGAAGTGCCTCGGGACGAGTCATAGGTGAGTGTTGGGGACCTGTTGACCCTTGGGTATGGAAGTAAGCGAAGATCAAGGCAAAAAGGAAGAAATGTGAACTGCGCAGAAGACACAACGACTGTTACTAGGTCGAAGTGAGAAAAAGAGAAGAAAAGATGGAGCGAAGTAAGAGAAAGCAATTCATTGGACGAGGAGATTGAGGATGACATATCAATAAGGAAGATGGATTGTGGAGAAATTAGCAAGTGGAAAAATCCAACGTTGGATGCTTTGGAGCACCGAGCGAGAAGGAAGGAAAGACAGGTTGGCGAAGCCCTGAAAACGTAGGTCAAGTTGACCTAGGGTTTTAGACACCTAGGGTTTTAGACACCTAGGGTTTTGGTATCTAGGGTTTTGACACTTAGGTCTCAGTCTAAGGCTGTCGGTGAGATATTGTAATGTATAAATCGAGGTCTAAAGGACCTGGGATGGGGTCGATGATGTTATGAGAAGAGATTGCTAGTGAGAGAGAATCATTGTATTGTGAGAGCCTTCGGGTATTGTAAGATATTCAGCTAGGTGCGAATATCAGTCCTGCAGCTGGGTGCGCAGGAAGGGGAGAGACAAAGAGAAGAATAAAGAATATCTACTAGCTAAGAGTGCAAACAAGAACTGTATGCTTTCATATTAATATATTATAAAGCACAGTTTTGTGGACGTAGCCCTAGAGAGAGGGTGAACCACGTATATCTTGTGTCATCTGTGATTGATGCTCTATTATTTGTCATTTGATATATTGTTATTTCCTTATTGTGTTAGATTTGAGATATAACTTGTGCAATAGGTTGTAGGAAGATAATAATACTAGATTGTTGTGTATTGTTTCTTTGAGCCCACTTTGCATTCCTTCTGGTTGTATACATATCTGTCCTGCAACCCCCTCATAGCTACTTCCGGTGAGACTACATCTGCCTCCCAGGTGTTGCTGAAAAGGCCAGTAGTTAGGGCTTGTTGGTGTGCTCTTGGAGCTAAACTCTGGGTCTTCCCCCATGCCAACAAATGGTTATGTTGCTATATCTTTCCTTGACTTCGGGGCTAAGCTTTTTGTACATCTTAACAATCTTTGGATCATCTGGAGTCCCAATATTCCAATATTCCACATCCCCTTCATTTACTGTAATCTTTGGACTTCTAGCCATGTCATTATTATCAAAGAGTTTCTCCAATCAGACCAGACCCTTGGGAATGATGTTGTTTTTTAGCTGAACGATATCTATGTCTGCAATCTGATTGTCAAAATACCCCTCCTTTGTGAAAGAAGTTGCATCCACCTCATCATCACAATATTCATCATCAATGTTCAAATTCTCGATTTCATTCTCCATCTTGAGGAATCTTTCTCTTTGTTTGTCGTCTTCAAAAACTTTCCATTACTTCATATTATCTAGCACTGTTGGCCTGTACTTGACCTCAACCTTGTATCTTTTGTCAGGGAAAATTGGAACTTTGAAAACTGCTGTTGAAGTAGCCAAGTCATCAACAACCTGATTTTGTTCTCTTGGAATTGTTGAAATATTACACTATGGAAACTTCTCAAGGAGGTCTAGTACCATATTCCTATAATCCCTCAGTCTGGGGTGTTTTTCTTGGTATAGGTCTTTGATTTGATTTATAATTAGCTCATATTCTCCATGTACAACAATTCTCTTGGAAACCAATTCTTTCAAAACTTTTAACCCCAATATTAATGCTTCATATTCGACCATGTTATTCATGCATTCAAAAAAAATATTATAAGAACATAATTTTGAATATCCTTTGGGATGATTGATCCAAATGCCAGCTCTCACTCCTTCTATGTAGGCAACCCCATAAAAACTCATCTTCCATATCTAATCTTCTGCTTCGTCCTGTTGCTTTGAATACTCCTCAATCTGTTTATCATATTTCTCAGTAAAATCAATTTCTTGTTCTTCTTCTCCAAAACACAGGTCATTGAAGAAAATAGAAGAATCCAACTCGGTTTCTACAAATTAGATGGGGTGATTACTTGGTTGTGACTTGTTGCTAACCATGTATTTGAGCAAAAATTCTTTGAACAACCTTTTGTCCTAACCAAAAACATGGATGGTGGCATATGCCATGTCCATCTAGAGGTTCCTTTTAATTTTGCAGCCCAATACCATGACAACAACATGCCAAATTTGGGAGGGATCTCAACCACTACTACATCCATGAACATGTTCTTAGCTAGAATTTGTGTCAAAGATACCACCAGATATTTAATAAGACCTAGGAATTTCACCTTCCTAGAATTGAAAGAGAACAGGTCTTTGTAAGGCCTAGTGATGTCCAAGCCTAGTTGGTCCATGACCACTTTGGGAATTAGGTTATGAGATGCTCCTAAATCCATCATGGCATTGTGTAGAATCATATCATGGAATTTCAGGCTAACATAGAAAGGAGGAACTTCTTCGTTATCACCATTTTATTCTACTCTTGGTCTGGATAAGATGGCAGGGTGGTCATATTGTATGTTCAGGGTATCAGAAGCCTGTTCCATCTTAAGCATCTTGATGATCTGATTTCTATATTCACTATTCTTGATTAATTCATTAAATGGTACATAAATTTTGATCTTATCCATCTCACTTTCAAAATTAAAAGAGGATGAAGTCTTCTCTACCTCTTTGGTGACCGTTTCTTTCCTTGCCTCCAATATTCTATTCTGGGGTTCTTATTTCTTTTTTCCTTTGTCCACAGTACCCTTTCCAGCAGAATCCTTCACAGTAGAGTCTTTTGCAGTTGAATCCTTTGTAGCAGAATATTTTTTGGGCTAACTTGAAGAAGGTATGTTACTTTGAGCTTCTTTGGTAGGGTTTCCCTTTGGAGGGTTTGGAGGTACCCTTTGATTTTGAAGGTTATATTGTCTTTGGAATTGAATGATGGAATTTTTCAATCCTGTCTGGTAATATTTTGTTTCTACTGATAGCCTTTCCTCCTCATCTTGCAAATAGATCTCACTTGCATCCATGAACTAGTCATGTTATTCTTTAGTCAAAAACACCTATGTTTCTTTATCATCACAACAATTCATGTTGTCTTCAAAATATCCACCATAATTCTCATCTACATAATTATTTTGAAAAGGAGGCCTTATTTGTTGTTCCCTTTGATTTCCTTGATTTCCCTGATTCACCCGGTTTGCTTGATTTGCTTGGTTCCCTTGATTTCCCTGATTTATTTTCTCTCTTTGTCTAATTTGTGGGATTGTTGGTCTCCTTGGATTTCTGGGTGGACCATCATCCTGTTCTATGGGGTTAGACCTATTACCCAGAGCCATTCTCTCCATGTTTCTCATCATCGATTCAAACCTTTCTTCTGATGTTTGTGATGTCAAAGGCTGTGCTTTATATTGAGTTTTATTTATGTCTCTGCTAGAGTGTATCCAATGTAGAAGATATTCGTTCTCTTAATAATAAATAAAAATCACTTTCAAAAGAATCAACA
>SNQJ01S0099580.1:0-19269 GCA_010110895.2 Picea sitchensis
CATAAGTGTGAATTCATTTAGTTTATCTTCAATAGATGAATCATTATCCTCTTCATCTGAAGGATCATCATCATTGTTTGTGTTAGAGTCAGAAGTCACTCCTGGATTGCTTGCAGGAGCAGAGCCTGACACCCATCAGTTTAATGTCACAATTTGTTTGGAAGGGGTGATCAAATGGAAGAAAACTCGGAACAGTCGCCTCAACTCAGAAACTAGTCCAGGCATGCATGAACGAGTGAGGTCTTGATAAACTTCAAACAATGAGTTGCAATAAGGGTGAGTAGACGGAAAACTTCATGAGAAGGGTGCAAGGGTCTGCTATAGGCATCAAGCTTCTAACAGACTGTGAGAGCAAGCATCTGAAGACAAGATCTTATTACTTCCAAATGCGGAAAACCAGAGAAAACAGCAATGCAACAATAAATCATTTATCATAACACAACTGTGTTAATTCATACGAAGCATTCAATAATGAACTCTCCAGCAAGCGATGAAACATAGATGGAAAAGGAAAATTGTTTGTCATAAAACAAGAAATTTCAAACACTGATACATAACCCAGAAAGCTAGAATGTTTGCTGAAACTTTACAGTCGGGAGCTTAGCCCTACCATCGATAGATACAAAAATGGCGAAAACGCCTTCATATACTCAGAACAACAACAACAGCAAAATCAAGACACTGCGGTGGAATCAAGAAAGTGCATTGAAGTCTTTGCGTTTGCATGGATTCTGACAATTTGCGCCTAAAATATTTGAATAATTGTGCACCAACAGCGGATGCAATCGGATTCCTGACAGCTTCGTGGGTGAATTGATGTGCCTTTAATTCATTTCCGTGCTTTCCAATTATGGCGGAGACGATGTCTAACCATAACGCTTCAATAAGCGCTTCGCCGAGGTTGAGGATGGCCCGACCAACTTGGCATCTTTGGGGCATGGAATTTGCTGACGCCACGGAATAGCCCGTGACTTGGCGAATGGGCGTTGAGGCCGGTATGAAGGATAAGAGTATGTGAAGTGTGGTGGCGTCGGATTATGAAGCGTGAAGGGAGTGCCAGTGCGAGGGGAAGCGGCAGGGGAGGGCACCTGGCGGAAGACAATAGGAAGAAAGGGGAAGAGGAAGAATTGAGCTTCTAGCGAAGATCTTGACATGGAAGAGGCGGAGATACATAACTGGCGACGAGTGGATGAAGGGAGGAGGATTAGCGGACCAAAGAGGGGAGGTGGATGGATGACCTGCAGCGTGAGGGAAAGGCGGTTATGGAGGATGACATGAAGGGAGAAGGGCCCACACTGGCTAAACTTGGAGCAGGAATGGCGAAGTCAGCGTGGCGTCGTTGATCAGCTAAGATCTGATGCGATGGAGAAAGTTGCGCCCCGGTCTGGATACGCTTAAGGTAGAAAGGCGGAGGGTCAGAAATTCTCTGCTCATGGATTGATCCAGGCCGAGGCTGATCTGGTACCGAAGAGGTGCACCCAGTTATGGACCCCAGCTTAAAGGTAGAAAGGCGGGGGTCGAAATCCACCTATACCCGTTAGTCGGGGTGTGGCGATCTTACCGTCGGAACTTGATTTTCATTTAATCATGAAGCATTAGCACCTTGAACTTAGGACAAGTGGGTTTTTGACACATTTTGCATCCTAACCCCCTTACAAGAAATATACATTGCCGGTTGCACAAAGACTTTTCTTCTTAAAGTTATTCTCTTTAAAGAAATTTATGTGTTTGTATTTCTCCTCATCATCCACCAAGTGATCCTTTCCTTTATGGGGACATTTGTTTGAAATGACCTATCCTACCAGTTAAAAATTTGAAGGGCAATTTTCCTTTGTATTTGCACGATCCCTTCTTCATTCTCTTCACAAAATTTTCTTCAATTTCATCGAGCTAAGAATCCTCGGTGTATGCGCTTTAAATGATGCTTCACGGAGGTGGGTTTATCTTTAACTATTCTCATTTCATATCGCGATCCAATGTTCGAGTTGGATGTACCAAAGGTTTTGAGATCATTAGTTCTTCTATAGCGAGAGACCGCCGGGTTGAACCTGTCGGGAGAGATCTCAAGATTTTACGGGCAAATAAGGTTCCCCAATTGTTTCACCAAGTGCCTTCATTGCATTTACCAATTCTACTATTCTCAGTATTTTCCAATAGTTCATCTTCCTTCATCTTGATTTGTTCCATGGAACAGGAAAATTGCCTGTTGCTATGGTGGTTGTGTTCTTTGGTTGGATGGCATTACCTTACGCAAGCCCTCAAGATAGCATTCATAGCCTTAGTTGAAGATAAATTCTAGTTTGTCATCCCTTATTAGCTAGCACAAGCGGCTTTACACCAACCAATCTCTACACATCCCAGGGCGTCTTCACCTAAAGAAAAGCCATTATGTAGGTTCTCGATTAACTCCGAGGAAGGCAAAGTTTGTTCCATTGAATAGAGGGCCTTATTGGTTGAATTTCCCTTCATGGCTTGACATGTTTAAGCTCAAGGATCCACCCTTAGATAAAAGAGGTCGGCTCGATGATACCAATTGTTAAGACAATGAGGGTGGAATAAGTTGTTATTGAGCTTAAACAAAATTAAAACATTCTTTTAAAACTCTCTTAAACGAATGATGATCTCAATAATCGCAGTAAATATAGGCACATTCAAACATGATCCACTTATATGAGAAACACGGAGACAAATATTTTCCAAGGAAACCCATCACGAGGTAAAACCTCTTTTTCTTTATATGATAGTAATAATTACATTCTTTACATTTATCATACATGTATGAGAGCACCAACTCATAATGGGGCACAACCTCTACGTTTTAGCAAGTACGCAACTAGAGTACCAACTCTCTGTTTTTCCTCTAGCACCAACTAGAAGGAAGCACCCGAATCCTTGGTTTCTCTAGCACCAACTAGAAGGGAAGCACCAACTCCACGTGTTCAAGCACCCACTTGAACCTCTGAGGGAAAACAGTCCTCCCTAGCACCTCCCAACCACTTTGAAATGCGATCTTTGAATCACGAAACTTACTACGGTGATATAATGTTCAACAATGGTTTTACTCGATTTATCATTGTTAGCGCATATCGTTACTCAACTACGCCACAACGCCTTTTGCCCATCTCCCTTACAAATACGTTTCATGCGATTTATCGTCATCTTGCATGTCATTTCTTTACAGTTCACTCTTCAAATCAATCCATTTTAACGCACAATCTTCTTCTTCGCATGAATCCGCCACACCAGCAACAATCCTGACCACTCTAACAACAACAACAAACTCATCTCTTCTCTACACTGCAGGTGTATTTTATAGCTTACATTGCACCTTATTGCATGCGGTGTTCACAATGACTCGCATCTTTGACTGCTACCGTTATCCTCCACCTCTGATTATACGTAGATCATCATTGTGATTCTTGACTTCTCTAGTGGTTCACCCGTGTCGACTTGTTACTATATGTTATACTAAGATTCCTCGGTCTCTTTGGCAGTTTAAGACTCTTAAGTCTTCTCACGGGCAGTCGAACTCTTGATCTTAATCGACCCTGATCGAAGGTTCATCATCTTGATGATGACATCAGGTCCCCGATCTCATCGTGATCTCATCCTACCGTTGTTCCTTCATTGGAGATTTTCCTCACTCCAAGTCACGATAGCCGAGACTCTTAGATCAACGGTCAACATATTTTGATGTATTGGCCGGTGGATCATTTAGTGATCTAGCATCTGGCCCGATCCTAAGATGGATATTCGTCACTCCAAATTCGCGTTTGATAAATGAGACTCTTAGATCAACGGTCCACATCTTTTGATGTATTGACGGTCAGAATCATTTCGTGATCTCACATCTCGGTTGATCCTAAGATGGATATTTTCGTCCCTCCAACTGAAATAGAAACTCGAAGATGGAGCTTTATGGTGCTCTGATCTTTAGCCACGCATCCTCTCTTGATCAGCGGTCCTTGATTAAATTGTGATTTCTCATCCCGTCGTTCCTTTGACTTTCGATGTGACACTTGGCGATCTTTTGCCACGTGTCCTCTTGATCCAGCGGTCCACGCGATTAAATCGCAATCTGGCATCGTGAATGCGGACATGAATCATCACAGAAATACCAAGTCGCACGTGAATCTGGACATGAATCATCTCGACTCTCCAAGTCGCGATCAGTGAAACTCTGAGATGGAGTTGAACCAACGGTCCAGATATGAACTTGATTTAACGGCTATGATTGAATCACCATATTGCATATCGCGAAATCAGCATTCCTGATGTCAAGTGTCTTTGTCATTTCAAAGTCCCGATCCCCGATGCCTCATGAAGAAAATCAACGGTCCAGATCTCATTCTCGGTTCAATGGCTACTATTTCATCACGATATCGCATATTGCGAAATCAACATTCTTGTTGTCAATGTTCTTTGACAACTTCAACTCGCGATCCTCAAAACCCCGACAGGGAGTCGGATCAACGGTCCACATAACCCCTTGGGATGGACGGTCCTCCTGCTTTCGGGATTTTGTGAGCCCATTTTCTCCTTTCACTTTAAACACCGTGCAGGTTTTCCCCGATCCAACGGTGGTTGGATCTTGCGCTCAGATCTAATGCCTGAGATCTATCCTCCTCTTCCGCATGCGCTCTTCTTGATTTTATTCATATCTGACGGCCCTCATGCTGTCGAGAATTTAGGATGGGATCCAACGATCAGCGATGCTTCTTCTCCAAGCTTACACATCCCTTTTAATTGGAAGAATTTCGAATCTGTGCTAATTCCTCCTGAGCCTACGTTGTTCCTGTTTGTCCATTGATGCACACTCTGATCCTGCCATCTTCACTGTTGTACTTGCCAGCGTTTCCTTCGATCATTCGATCTTCCTGGCCTTATCTTCTATTTGCATGTTGATCATCGGTGTTGTACTCAAGCCATCATTACTGTTGTACTTGCCATCAATGACAAGCATACGCTACTTGGTAAACATTTGCCAACATCTAGTTTCCATTTATGTCTTTTCTTTTGACCATTCTAATTTTTCCTTTTCCAGTTGCAAAAATTTAGCGTAAAAATATAGTGATTTATTCTTGAAAGATTCCTTTTCATGTTCCATTGCTACAAGTTCTACAGTCTGTGGATGCTCTATAGCAGGCATTTTCAACTTTTTCGTCAGGATGAGAATCATTTTGTCTTTCTCATCCAACAAGGTTTTCATTCCTTTGGGGCCATCAACTTCAAGTTTCTTTATTTGAATCTTCCATGTTTTACTTTCTTATTTTCCTTCCCGAAATGACCTTCAAGATTGGTATCTAGTGATGTTGATTTTTCATTTTTCAAATTTAAATTTAAATAATCTAAATATAAAAGGTCACTAGTATGCTTGTG
This sequence comes from Picea sitchensis, assembly GCA_010110895.2. Classification (NCBI taxonomy): domain Eukaryota; kingdom Viridiplantae; phylum Streptophyta; class Pinopsida; order Pinales; family Pinaceae; genus Picea; species Picea sitchensis. The sequence goes on from SNQJ01S0099580.1 coordinate 5,380, forward strand.
GAATTGAACCTTATCCAGGGCACTGAAATTATCATACTTTTTTTTTTATCTCAGAGACCTTATCTTCTTCTACTATGACAATTTTGAATGTTTTCCTTTGTGTTTCTCTTACTGTGAATAATGAAGACCTGTGTTGGGAAGATTCTTTACCTCAGTCATTAGATTCATGATCTCACTTAGTGATTCCTTTCTTCTTTTTGCATACCATTTAGATAAATCTTCCTTTGACTGGTAAGATTCTTTTGAGGTCTAAGAAAAATAGTATTTCTAGATATGGAAGGCTCTTGAGCTACCTTTACTTTCCAATTGATCATCTCTAGTTTCAATTACACTTGTGCCACTCTCCACCATTTCTAAACCTATTTTTTCTTTAGGCCCTTCATCCTCCAAGTCTACATACTGCTCTGTTTGGTTGGTTTTCATTTTATTTGTGGCAGTGTGTTCCGGGTCTATGTCCATTGCCTCTAAAACAATATTCTTACTCTATGTAATAGCTTTTGGAACATTAATTACCATGTTTGGAATACTCTGTTGTGTTGATGCCTTTTGTACAGGGGATTCAACATCCACAAATTCTTCAAGATTTACAAAATTCTCTAGGCCTTCAATATGCTCATGCTCATATGGAGCATTATTGTTCATTTGCCTCCTTCTAGATATGATCTGATGAGGATCATATTTTTTACCTGGAATTTGTGCAAAAACCAAAGATTTGAGATTTGCCTCAACCTATGCTAGACATGTATAGGATTTTACAATGAATGGGCCAATCACAAAAGGAAACTTTATATTGCTTTCTCTATGATATTTGATGAAATTTTCAATTTCAAAGATGATTTTATGTCTTATAAACTCTAGAGAAAAAATTCTTGGGATCAAAAACACGGGAAACAAATAATGAAACTCATGAAATCCACATACCGATATTATTGTAGAATTTATGAAAAGGGTTCATTCTCCTACTCTGTCTTCTGGATTCTGCAGGTGAATTCTCATTTCTTAAATAACTATGGGTAGTTTAACATTGAAAATCATCTAGTAGGCCTTTGACATGACTTTATTGATAAAAATTACTAAAGTCATCCTATTTCTTTCAATAGATATTGATTCTGCTTTAGGGATCTCTGTGTTGTTGTTGGTGAGAATTAGATATGCAAAGTATCTGAAGTGTCTAAGAAAGTGGAAGTTCACTAGTTGTTTGTGGATGGTATCAGCTAGTAACTCATCAAAATTAATGCAAACAACTTGACCTGACTCTGACTGGAATAATTTGAGCAGGAAACCTAACATGACATCAACTACAAATATATCACTATTAAGACCTAAAACCTGACATAGCAAAGAGAAGACACATTGAACCTCACTGATCATGATATTGATGCTTAAGGGAAAAGACAAACTTTGTGGGAACTAATCAAGATTGATAATCATTCTTAAAAACAGAGTTTTAATTTCTAGTTGACACTCCCTATAGAATCTAATCATTTCTTCTTCATCAAAAGGTTCATAATTCTCAGAGAAATACTTAGGAATTTTTAGTGACTCATGATTGACACATCATCAATTTTACACAAGAATTTAGACCCCTTTTTATCAATTACAACTCTTTCTGACTTTGAGTATTTGTTTGCACACCATCCTATAAATTTAGGAAACTGAAAACAAAATTCAGTTGCATACAGAATGAGAGAAGATTGGACAAACTCCAAAAATGGAAAACCTTTCCCTCTAATGTCAACTAAGTTACTTCTTAATTGAGAAATAAGGGTAACAACGAATTCAGGGTCACAAACATCATTATCTCTATCGATTAGGGATTCTTCATTTTTTTCTGGGATTTGTTCAGATACTTTGACCACAATGGGATCCATGGAAGAAAGAAAAAATACCTAGTAATGGTGATTATAATGGCGCTGAGAATTCTAAATTTGGCCAAAGGTGACAGTTACAACAACTCCAATAGTTCACGCTTTGAAAAGGATAAACAAAAATAAAAGTCACATCAACTTTATAATATTGAACTTTTCAGAGCGATAGGTCACCGATTTCAATGTAAACCACTTTCTGCTCCGCAATCATCCCCGTGCTGACATGTCTTTACCTTCAAAACCATGGTTTCCATTTCAGACCCACTTTATGGAATTAAACTATGTGCACTTTCCAGGCCCGCAATGCACACCAGCTGTTGATCTGCCCCAATCACAATCGTGACTGTTGATATTTTATTTCTTTCCATCGCCTTTATTTTAGAACTCCTTCTGGCCAATTTAAACTTTTTTTCCATATTTAACGACCCTCCATATGTGTTCCAAATCATTTCGCGCCTCTGTTAAAATTTAAAGTTGTTTTTTATGAACTTATTAGGAAAATGAATATATATATATATATATATATATATATATATATATATCACCCTCCTACTCATAAGAGAGAATACATATTTCTCATGGTTTACATCTTCAACAATAATTGGCTCAAAAAGAATGGAATTCGTCACAAGCGAGATTTGAGCCCGGGTGGGGAGAATAAAATTTATCCTCCCAAATCACCGAGCTAGACCTAATTGAATGTGTGTGTATGCATGTGTATGGATTTAAGCCTAGGTGGGGAGGATACAAATTTTCCTCCCAAACCATCGAGATAGACCCAATTGAATGTGTGTGAACACACAAATGCTTTAATTTTCCTGCAAATACAAAGTTGATTTAAGTCCTTTGGAGATCCTCAATCACGTATGATATAACAATAATAAAAAGAATGTTACTACAATTATGAACACCATAGAATTGTTGAGATGTTGGCTCATCCAGCTGTCCTCCGCTTCCGCGCTGGCTCGTTTGATGTGCTGGCGATGCTCCTGCATCATATTGGTTTTTATTGAGGTTGGATTTTATGTGATTTAGGGTTTCCTTTACCATACTTTGGTTGTTGCGGATTTGCAAACCCAAATTCCATCTTGTTTTGTTGCTTAAATTTCTGCTCAATTTAGACAACATATCTATAAGCGGCTCCCAGTGATGAGATGTCCAGAAAATCCATTTTGGTTTTGATGTACCTATGTAGAGCCCTACAATATTTCAGTACCAAATCTCACTCATATTCTTTGATAACCATCATGATGTGTAAGGTATAGAAGGTATTTGTGAACTCTGACATTGTTTGGTCCTACTTTTGATGCGGCATGGTCCATCTCATGTACTAGTCATCATAATTTCCTACAGGGTAATATTTCTCCTTGACCACATCCATAAAAAAATCCAAAGTGGGCTCAACCCCAAATATTCCAAAATCCTCTATGGAATGTTTCTCCCATTGAGTTTCCCACATGGGGGAGAGCCTTAAGGAGCGCAAAGGTGATCTTTTCTCTATCAGAAAAATTATGAACAAAGAAATAACCTTCTAGAAAATTTAACCATTTTTCTAAATCATATGCATCGATTTGACCTTCAAATATGGGAATATCGAAATTAACTTGTACCTTGAATGGGGTAGCATCTCCAAAGAGACTTCTTGACGAAGACACAGATATTATTGTCAACAATCATTTAAGGGTTTGGGAAAAAATCTCTGACATCTCATTCCTCTATGGCACGAGGGCTTCCACGAGGAACAACTTGATGGGATATTCTACTCTCTCATTCATGTTATCTTCCACCATGGGAGGCCTCTTGAGCTAGAAAGAACAATTTTCCTCAAGAGAAACTAGCCCAATACCCAACTCGCTATAACCTGACCTCGACAAGGACATGTGCTAAGAAACAAAAAGGAGTATCCTGCTCTGATACCACTAATACAAATTATTTTGAGAACGAAATGAATATGGAGATATAACAATGAAATATACAGACATATTGCAATAAACACATAAATACAGTAATGCACATTTTATATTAATGATATAATGTAGAGAAACTGTAAAATTACAGAGTGAATGACTCACTAGAATAGTGACATCTTATCTCTAAGAAGATATGTGATGGATATGTTCATTTGCAAGAAGATGATGAAGTTTACAATGAGGCTCTAGAGGCCTTTTTAACATAAATAAAATCCAAAACCCTAACCCAGGAATATGAAGCGCCAGAAGGTTTGTGGGCCTTGATGGGGGTAGTTGGTACTTCAAATCCCCAAGGGAATAACGTTTGTATACAATCTTTGTTTTGGGAATTCTATACCTCGTCGAAAATTTCTATACAAGGAGTACATGTTTTTTTCGGCCCATACCATGCCTTTAAGTAATGTCTCGCCACTTTCATGCCCAAAAATCGTTGTTTAGGGCCTCAAAACGGCCTCAGAAGTTCAGGGCCCAAAAAATCGTAGAAAAATTGCCAAGGTGGAAACCCATGTTTTGATCCAATGGAATAGGTGTGTCGCCATCGATATCCATCTGGATCACTTATGGTTTTGTAGGATTTTCAACTAGCTAGTATTATTCAAGATTGACTTTGTCAATGTCTCCACTACTATCATCTTGTTCTCTTGTTCTCATGGCCATAAACACCTCTTTCTCTTGCACTTCATTTCAAGGTCTATCTGCATTTCCATCAACTTTGTCAACCAACTTGATCACAGACATCCTAGGAATCCATATCATCTTTCTCTTCATAATCGTGGGAAAATTTAGTGTCTTAGATTCACCTAAGATTATTAATCTATGTTAATCGAGTAGTGGAACTTCCTTGGCAATATTGAATAATTCCTACCCCAACATCACTGCATGATCATCCAAAAGCGCTATTGTCAAGTCCAAGTTACCAAACCAATTCCCCATTCTTAAAGGTGTTGAACGAACCACCCCTACCACAGACATCGTCATTGAGTTAACCACTCTGAATGAACTCATGTTTCTCTCAGGATTATAGTGGATTGATGTAGCAGTATTCTCACTCATGAAGTTGTGGTTGAACCGGTGTCCACCAAGGTCGCCTCTTTCAACCCATCCACCATTGCCTTCATAAAAAAAAAGGCTTTTAAATCTTCGTTCTATGTACTTTTTTCACGATATATTATCGTGACCTTAATCAAACATAATATCAAGGAATCCAACCTCTCCAACATATCCTTTGAATGTTTTTGAACTTGGATCGCCCCTTCCAAAGCTTCGTGCTTCTTCTCTACTAGCTTTGTTTGGACTTCTTTCAATCTCGCCAACTTTTTCTTTGAGGGGAAATCTTTTGCAAAATGGTTTTGGGAACAAAGGAAGCATGTTATAGACATGCTTCTCTTCTTAGGTAGCTTGGGATAATCCTTCATTCGAATGTCATTTCCATCTTGCATGTCCTCCTTCTCAAGCGACCCCAACTTAGGCGCCTTCCAAAATTTCGTTTTAACTTCCAAATCCTTCAACTTTTTGACCCAAGATCCCACCTGTATCCTGATATAATACAAATTCTCTAAGTTCTCTTGGCATGAGTGGTGAACCTCCTTCTCCCACTATTCCAAGTATTGGATTGTGGCATCCATCTTGGTATGCCAAGTTACTTCATCCGTGTTTTCCATATCTCAATACTAGTTCGAGTTGTGCCTTAACGTGCATGTATGTTGCTACTCAATCACAAATATGTTCTTTTCATGAAGTCAAACTGAGTGAAGTGAATCCAATGCTCACACAAGATTCCCAACCAACTATGAAAAAACGGGTTCTAGCACCTTTATCACCAAAACTACTCATGCCATGTGATCCGAAAAATCCTTAGATGTTGATAATTTTAAATACACATAAACATCTACTTGATCTTCGAAATAAAACAATCGCTTGAGTTTTTTTGCAAATTACATGTGAAGAAATTATCTAACTAAATCCACTTTAATGAAAAATGAATTTCAAATAATCGAACATGAAATGAACAACAATAATATAATCACATACAGAAGTTGGAAGAAGCAGAGTCCACCCAATATGGGATACCTCTCCAGGTCCGCTTCCAATAGAGAATTTTTTAATTAATGATCAAATGCTTGCATTTTCAAATTACCTTTTTACATGTTGCTCAAATGGAGAAACATAGTGCATTGTTGGATTCTTGTTGAAAAATAATGCAAAATTGATATAAATTCTTGAAATCTCATCAAAGTACCATTTGGCACACCTTGCGGTGTAGCCTCACAACTTTGGTACCCTTGGGAATGAGTTACAATAACAACTCTACATTAAATGTTTTTGTACAATCTTTAGGTCACACACCCATTAAATAGGCGCGGGCGATAAACTACTATATGTTAAATTTTCCCTTAAGAATTTAAGTGTGTGTAGTATTCTTTAACTTTAGTCTATTAAAACAATAATTGCATGCATAAGGATCACTGAAAGAAAGACATCCACAATATACACAAGATTTATCCTTGGAAACACTCATGGGGGAGAAAACCTAGAAAATCTTATTCAATATAGATTCTTCAACAAGTACAATGTCTCTCTTAAGAAAGATATCACCAAAACCGAAAACAAAGCAGAAACCCTAACCAGAATAGGGTAGCGCACCACTAGACCATGATAGTCCTCCAACAGATAACCAAAACCCTTCACTAGAACACCCTTCCTTTGTAGTTTCATCTACTCCTTAGACTTGCACACTTATTACTTGTGTGAGAGAGCTAGTTGTGTGTTTTCTCCAAGTGAGGCACCTAGCCTCTTATAAATACAAGTTGAGCCACCCAGAAATAGGTCAGGGCCAACTTTTCCACTTTACCCATCTAATTTACAATTGACTTTTTCCAAGGCACAATAGGGTCGACTTTACAAAAATAACATAATATAATTATTTAGGGTTTTGTCTTTGTCTAATACAATATTTAAACAATAATAATATCTTCCAAATCTACTCAAACTTCAACACTCCCTATTAGCAAGGAATGTATTCTTCTGACACGATCATCATGTCTGCTTCTACCCTTCTATACAATTGACCATTCACTTGTTGAATTTACACAAATATATATTGAAGAAACTTTGTAACTACATCATGCATCCAAGGTCTCATCATCCTTTCAGTCTTTATGTCATCACGAAAATTTAACTCGCCAGCTCACATAGAATCCGACATCTAGTTCACAAGGAACTAGTAACTTTTGGTTGTCACACCAGGCAACTAATCCACAATGATTGGGAATCTAATCACAAGGATTAGGAAATCTAGTTTTCACACACTACCGATCTATCCCAAGGATTGGAAACACGTCCAACCACACAGGTTGGCCCATCAACTTGAAAATTCAGGTAACTAACTAGCACTGAAGGAATGGAATTTGTTGACCTTGTGTGAGGTCATGATGACTGGTGCCACAGTTAGTAACGTTTGTACCAGACTATTTCACTGGAGTAGCAATCTGCGTACCATACTTTTTCAATAGAGTAGAAGTAACTCGACGTACCATACTCTTTCACTGGAGTAGCCCTCTGCATACCATACTTTTCACTAGAGTAGCAGTAACTCAGCGTATCAGAATTTTTCATTGGAGTATCCCTCTACATACCATAATTTTTCACTAAAGTAGCAGTAATTCAGCGTACGAGAATTTTTCACTGGAGTAGCAATAACTCAGCATACCACAATTTTTCACTGGAGTAGTCGTAACATTTTGATGAATGAATACCCACTTCCACTATCAAATGTTGGAGTTGTTTCCCTAGAATCACATTTGTAACCTGTCACTCCCTCTTTCTAGGGATGTCCTTCTAGACTATACCAAGCTTATCCATGAAGTACACAAACTTCACTGTCAACAAAGGCTTGCTCAACACGTCTTCTATCTGCTCATTTGTAGCAACATACTAGAGCTTCACTGCTTCCCTCTGTACCATATATATGATATAATGGTACCTGATCTCTATATGCTTGGACTTGTCATGCAACACTAAGTTCTCTATTAACTTCACACAACTCTTGTTGTCGCACCAGATACAAGTCTCCTCTAACTCGAGATCAAAAAATCTTGCAGGCACCTTTTGAATCCACACTACTTTGTTGCTAGATGAACATGTTGATATATACTCTTCCTCGGCAATACTAAGAACCACAGTAGTCTACTTCATATTGAACCATGAGATCATAACCGATCCCATACTTAAGCAAAATCCAAGAGTTCTCTTTCGGTATGCAACATTACCAACCCAATCTGAATAAGTAAGCCTTGCAAGATTATCTCATGATCTGAAGAATATCTGAGTCCATAATCAATTGTACCCTTCAAGTACCTCATCACTCTTTAAATATTGTAACTACGAAGAATATTCTACCTAAGAAGGAATGTTGAATAATATTATTATATTATGTTTATTAATTAGGCCCTATTTTGCCTTTGTAAAAGTCAGTCCTTTTCTTCCTTGACAGTTAAAATGTAAATTAAGAGGGTAAAGTGATAGGTCGGACTAGACCTAATTATAGTTTTTCCATGCCACTATTTATAAGAGAGTCTAGATGCCTCATTTGTATACACACACATCTAGCTTTGTAGTGTGCAAGTCTTAGAGGAGAAAATGCAACAACTGGGGGTGGCGTCAAGGAGGGTTTTGGTCTATCTTTTGGTATTTATTGGTTAAGTGGTGTGCTACTCTTCCTAGTGAAGGTGTAGAGGAGGATATTTTATTTGGTATTTGGTCTATCTATATTGAGGAAATTGTTTCTAGGTTTTCTCCCCCATGAGGGTTTCCCAGGATAATCTTTGTGTCTCTATTGTTTCTGTGATTTCCTCTCTTGTAGTGATCTTATTTATGCAGCCAATGTGCTAAATGATTATAATAATAAAGAATAACCATAATTGTTAGTTGTATAAGTAAATATTCAACATGGTATCAGAGCAGGCCTAAAAGAGACCAAATAACAGTTTATAAGAAGTAGTTAGCCTCAGTGCGCCCTCTCCCAGATCCAGTTTTCAATGTTGCAGTTGTTGCAGAATTAGGGTTTGTGAATAAACCCTAAGAGTGAAATGTTTACCTTTTTTGGAGTACGTTGGTGAAACCATGACCATATAGAATCTCTCCCTAGGAGGGTGCATCTAGTCCCTAGATCAGAATTCTAAAATTCAAAGTTTGAGGAATTAGGGTTTCCTCATCAACCCTAGGTTGTAGTTGCAGTTGTAGTACCAGTTGTATTTACAGTTGCAGTTGTAGTTGCAGTACCAATTGTAGTTGCAGTTGCAGTATCAGTTACATTTACAGTGCCAGTTGCAGTGCCAACACCATTTGCAGTACGAATTTATGTGCCAGCACCAGTTGCAGCGAAAGTTTTTGTGAAGTGTTGGGACTGATTTTTATTGTCCTAGTGCGCCTTACCCTAGTAAATGAAGTTTTAAAGGTTTTTTGTTTATTGTCGTTGCTTCCATATGGTGCCACTACCTGTCGATATTGTCATAGGTATGTACTTACATATGTTTAAACTGTATCATTATTTTTTAAAGGGTATTTGCAAGAGAAAGTATTTTTTGTCTAAACAACAATCATAGATCGATAGGGATCTCATATCCAGCTCATTCAAAGGAACTATGCACCACAGGTTTGATTAATTTGATATGCCTCTACTTGTTATGGAATTATTGTGATCTTCTGGATATCCAGGTTGTATTTTGATCTGTTGAAGTTATCATACTAAACATTGGTCAAAATTAAAGTCAAAGTATTAGATTGATTAAAGTTGAGATTATACAGTTTATTCCCTAAACTCATATTTTTGTCAAGCTAGCATATTTTCTTAGTACAAAGGGCAGGTTCAAGAAATCATTTGTCATCTTGAATGAAGGAGACTTGGAAGAAAATCAACACACTCATTCTTGAGGACAAGACTTTAGGTTCCAGGTTTGATTAATTAAATTGATAAGATTCAAATTTACACATATCAAGTTTGATAACTGCTAAACACTATAGTTGTGATAACAATATTTGAAATTTGTTATTATTGAATACTTGGTAGCATGTGAGAACTGTTGATATAAATGCTTACTATAATCATTTACTATATATAACTAACATATCCTCTAGGAGAAACTTCTTGTTTTGTTTCCATGTTACTATGGAGGAATGATTGATCACAACACTAGAATAATGTTTATCGCATTCCTTATTATTGTATTTCTTACTTTTTACCCTTGTTTCAGGAAGGTCACAAGTGATAGCTCTAAAGGAGCTACTGTGATGATTGTTATTGCTATTGTTTTATTATTATTATAAATAGTATTATTCTTGTCTGTTGTTTCTCCCTTTTTGTTCTTGTTCCAGGAAGGTCACAGGTGATAACCCTGAGGAAGCTATAGTGATGGTTGTAGGAGGAAACATATTAGATGAGACATGGAGCACACTATACAAGTTGTATACATGACTGTATAAATACATGTACCAAAGAATATGAAGAAGAATCTACTTTTGAGATATAGAGTATGTCATATGGAGATTGATTCTAAGGAGCAAAAGGATCCAAATATGAGCGAACATTAGAATAGAACTCACAGTAGACTTGGTCAGTGGATAATGAAGCCACCTTGACAGGAAGTAGAATTCGTTTGAAGTTTGACTCAGATTTTCATATTAAGACTTGGTATTCAAACAACAAGTATATCCTGCAGAGACTATGAAGTTTTTGTAGACTCGGAATAAATCAAGACTCAGAGTAAGCATGATCTCAGAAATGATCAAATGAAAAAAAAAATAGACATCTTCCAAGATTGGAAGTCAAATTCCATGAGTTGAGAAGACTATATCATAGCTTTAAAGACCTCTAGGAGACATGAAATCTCCTGAGAAGATTCCCTTGTTTCAATGACAAAGGAGGAAGCCATTTAGAAGAACTGGGATATGGATTTTTCCTTAAGACCAGAAGGGAAGTCAGTTGTGACTTCCAAGATTGATATAATATATCAAGCATGTTGTAGATAACAGTATAGAGATGTAAAAATCCTAATTTGTGTCCAGAGGATTCTCCCAGCAAGAGGGAGAATAATATGATGAGATACTTGCTCCAGAAATCGAAAAAAGTACATATAGAAAAACCATGATTCTGATACAGTATGAGATTCAGAGGGAGCGGTCCTTGTATTTGAGCTTGAGTTACCTCCATGAAAGAAGAAAAGATACCTTTAGTATCAACCACTCTCAGTTTTAGATGAAGCTATTTCCATGATAGAATAGAGGAGCTACTCTCAGAGTTCAGAAGCTACAGTGAGAATAGAGTAGCTATTCTCAGCTTCATAAATAGCAACTGCAGGTGCAGAGTCTCGGTTCCAGAATGAACAGTTGCAGAAAAAGTAGAGGACATACTCTCAAGAAGTGAGACAAATAATGTTTTGCAGAAAGAACATAGAACCAACACATGATTATGCATATTGAGTTGTAGCTGAGAAAGTGTACCAGGTTGGTACAATGTGATGTGAAAATTTGGTTTCGAAATACAAGACAAGAAGACTCATGTTTGCAAGTTGAAGCAAGCTCCAAAATCTTGGTATGGCAGGATTGATAGTTTTCTTATGAGCTTGGGCTTTATCAAGAGTAAAGATGATTCTAATATTTACTTAAAGTTTATGAATGATGATACATTTGTATTGTTGCTATATGTCGATGCCTTATTCTTGAAAGATGAAGAAAATGTCATCACAGATTGTAAGAAGAATCTTTCCACTGAATTTAAAATGAAGGACCTAGGCCCGATGAACTATTTCTTAGGTATTGAAGTATGGTAGAGCCCATAATATATTTTCCTTAATCAAGGAAAGTATGATGTAGAAATTCTGAAGAGATTTGACATGATGGACTGTAGAGCAATGTCCACTCCTAAGGATATGAATCTGAAGTTATTGACTGATACTTCATCAAAAATAGTTGATGTTTCTATATACAAAAGTATGATTTGTTCGTTGATGTATCTGACGAATACTAGACCAGATATGTTATTTGTTGCGAGCACCTTGAGTTAGTATCTGATGGAGCATAGACGTGTTCACCTTGTAGCTACAAAGCATGTGATGAGATACCTTAAGGGTACGTTGGACTATGGCCTCTATTATAATAGAGATTGTGATTTCAGATTGTATGGCTATACTGATTCAGATTGAGATGGAAGGTCTTCAGACAAAAAAATCAATTTAGGATGTTGTTTCAATTTGGGGTCAGCCATGACTTCATGGCAAAGCAGGAAGCAGTCCAATATTGCTCTCAACACAGAAGAAGCAGAGTACATTGCAACATGTTCTACCAATTGTGAAGCCATATGGCTTCAGAAGTTGTTGACAGTTCTATTTGATATGGAGATAGAAGATACCATGATTCTATGTGATAACCAAAGTTGCATAAATATGACAGAGAACCCAGTGTTCCATGATAAGATGAAGCACATAGAGATTCATGTTGGAGATATTACACACTCACCTAGAATTATTTTCCTAAGCTTGATAGTCCAATGTTGATAATGATTCCTTAAATGGGAATATTCTCTCTAGAGAATATTCCCCTACAAAACAGGGCCTTCCTCTTTAGTTCAAAGCCAGTTACACTCAGTTAGACTAGTGGAAGTCACTCATGCATGGAAACCTCAGTTTTATCACCAACAATTGCATGTGTCTCTCTCACTTCCACACATGTGTCTTAGTTAACTGATGATTGCATGGATCAATTAACTAGGATTGGGTGGTAGTTCACTCCAAATTTATGTCAATGAGTGTATATATCTCTCTAGATCACTACTATGGCGCATTAGTTACTCATGTAGCCTATATCTATTGTAAATTATTCACTCTTTGAGTGTGGAATAAGGTTAATGAGAATTCTTCCATTCTTTCTCTCCTACTTCTATTTTCTCATATTTTCTATGCAATTGTGTATGTCAATTCCCAGCTAGATCTATTCTGTACAGGTTCAACACATTTGCATGGTATCAGAGCCGACGGATTGCTAGGAAAAAGATACACTAGACTCTTTTTGTAGTCCCTGAATATTGAAGAACGCAAAAACGATGGATTATTCGTCGGCAATACTTCTCACTCCTCATAACTATTTGGAGTGGAAGACAAAAATTCTTCTTCAGCTCAGATGCATAGGATTTTACCAAATAAATATGGAAATATAAGTAGATTTTGATCCACCGATGATAAAAATGGCTTTCTCAATAGACAAGATATGGCCATAGGATGTATATGCTTGTCTATTTCTCCTGAAATTCTCACCAATTATATGTTGTATCACAAGACTCCACTCCAAATGAATTATGGACCAAATTGGATGTTCTATTCAGGAATAAAGAATATTGTGAATATTTCATGCAAGAGGTTGAACAGATAGAGCCAGAAGAGAAGTCATCAGAAGATCAAGCATTCTATTCTGAAGAGTCATCTACACAAGTATATGCACAATTTTTTATTCCATTAGTTGCAGATGATGTCTAATCCCTTTCATATTTTTTTTTTCTGAATTTCATGTGGAATATATACTGCATGCATCTCAGGGGTCATGTGCAAAAACTTTTGCATGCACCATGCATGCATCTTGTGGGGGAAAAAGGGGGCCGCGCACATCAGATTCAATTTTGATATTTTCTGAGAAAAAAATTCAGAAAAAAAAAAATGGATATTTGAATTCCTCTCGGAAGAATATCAATTTAAAAAAAAAACATCGTCTGAAATAGAGTTAGGGAAGTGAAGTTATGATCATTTGAAAATCAACAAAATTTCAACATTTTTTCGGAAACTGTTGCACGGTTTTCAAAGTTTCATCTAAACTTTATTTGGATCTTCTTCATTACAAGAAGAGAAAGTGGATATGTATGGACATATCAATGGTGCATCTAATTCATCAGATTCGTGCATACATATACATCTTCAACAAAATATTCAACAAGCACAAACTTGCACAGTTGCGAGGTCTTCTTGGAGTGAAGGACAAGGTTGCTTAGCAACTGCTTTTTGTTCCTTCTC
>SNQJ01S0099580.1:19304-31001 GCA_010110895.2 Picea sitchensis
CCCTATTTTCTCGTTTTATTAGTGTCTCATTCTTATATGAATTTTACAATGGGTGCCTAACATGGCCTTGGTTTATGGAACCCATTCATCATGTACACCCTAGTACTGATCAGGGGGTTTTGGAGATATTACACACTCACCTAGAATTATTTTCCTAAATTTTATAGTCCAATGTTGAGAATGATTCCTTAGATGGGAACATTCTCTCTAGATAATATTCCCCTACAAAATAGGGAATTCCTCTTCAGTTCAGAGTCAGTTACACTCAGTTATACTAGTGGAATTCACTCATGCATGAAAACCTTGGTTTTATCACCAACGGTTGCATGTGTGTCTCTCACTTCCACACATGTGTCTCAGTTAACTGATGATTGCGTGGATCAGTTAACTAGGACTAGGTGGTAGTTCACTCCAAATTTCTGTCAGTGAGTGTCTAGATCTCTCTACATCACTACTATGGTGCATTAGTTACTCATGTAGACTATATCTATTGTAAATTATTCACTCTTTGAGTGTGGAATACAGTTAGTGATAATTCTTCCATTCTTTCTCTCCTACTTCTATTTTCTCATATTTCTCTACAACTGTGTATGTTAATTCCCAGCTAGATCCATTTTTTGAAGGTTCAACACATTTACAATTTGGTATCACTATATTTGTGACATAGTGTAGAAGGGAGTTGTAAAGATCCAATATGTTGGCACATATGAGCAGGTTGCAGATGTATTAACTAAGCCTCTATCTCGTGTGAAGTTTGAGTACTTCCGATACAAGCTTGGTGTAGTCCGAAAGGAACTCCCTTTAAAGGGGGAGTCATGTTGATGATACTATGGTATCATGACCAACATCGAGTAGCTCAGTTAGGATTTTATATCCTAAGGGACCGATCATCCTTGGGAAGATCCTGAAGGTCCAGTAAAGAAATTCTGTCAGAGTACATGTGCATGTATATGCTAGTTGTGGTCAGTAGTGGTATCTCAGTTAGGATTATATATCCTAGGGAATATTATGATTCGTGGGAATATCCCGAAGGTCTGGTAAGGATGCTCTATCAGAGTACCACAGATGTTGTTGTTCATGAACCTGCCTCATTTTGTTGCCACATATAGATGTTGATGTTCCAGTGTCATGTTGTTGATGTTGTTGTTCCAACTTCGTGATGTCGATGTTGATGTTCCAGCCTCATGTTATTGATGTTGATGTTCCATCTTCATGTTGTTGATTTTGATGCTCCAGCTTCATTTTGTTGATGATGTTGATGTTACTCTAGCTCTGTGCTACAGATGATGATGATGATGTTTAGTTTCTATTGATGTTTATGATGAGAAAAACTTCTAATTAACTATAGATATGACCGACATTGTTCCTAATGTTGATGACGATGTCCCCTACTCTTGATGATGTATTGAGTCTAGTCAGTTGTTATTAATGTTTTCAATAGAATACCCTTCTTGTTAAGGGGGGGTGTTGAAATATTGTAACTTCAAATAATATTCTACCTATGAAGGAATGTTGAATAATATTATTATATTATGTTTATTAATTAGGCCCTATTGTGCCTTTGTAAAAGTCGGCCCTTTTCTTCCTTGACAGTTAAAATGTAAATTAAGAGGGTAAAGTGACAGGTCAACCCATACCTAATTATAGGTTGGCCAAACCACCATTTATAAGAGAGGTCAGTGCCTCATTTGTATACACACACATCTAGCCCTGCAGTGCGCAAGTCTTGGAGAAGAAACTGATGCAACTGGGGGTGTTGTAAAGGAGGGTTTTTGTCTATCTCTTGGTATTTCTTGGTTAAGTGGTATGCTACTCTTCCTAGAGAAGGAGTAGAGGAGGATATTATATTCAGTCTTTGGTCTATCTATATTGAGGAATTTTTTTTTTGGGTTTTCTCCCCCATGAGGGTTTCCCATGATAATATGTGTGTCTCTATTCTTTCTTTGATTTCCTCTCTTTCAATGATCTTATTTATGCATCTAATGTGTTAATTCATAATAATAATAAAGAATAATCATAACTACTAATTGTATAAGTAAAACATCAACAATCACATGTTTTTTTGCAATCAAGTGAACACTTCTCGGCTCCACCATATACTAACTCAATGTATTCACAACAAAACATATATATGGCCCCATGTTCGTTAAGTACATAAACGAACCAATCATTTATATATACATAGTGGAATCCACTATGTCTGAATATGTATCACTCAATAACTTCATATTTGTCACCATCGGTGTAGGCATGGCCTTACAATCCATCATTCTGAATCTCTTCAAAATATCAACAACATATTTTCATTGATTAAGGAAAAGATCACTCGGTCTCTACCATACCTCTATACCTAATAAGTAATTCATCATACCTAGGTCTTTCATCTAGAAATATGCAGCAAGTCTCCTCTTACTTTAAGTGATGAGCTTCTCATCTCCTATTAGGAACAAGTCATCCACATACAGAAGTAGTATCATTGGTCCACCATCCACAACCTTGAAGTATAGGTTGGAATATTCTTTACTCTTGGTAAATCCCAAGCTCATCAGGAAGTTGTCAATTCTGTCGTACCATGCTCTAGGTGATTGTTTAAATCCTTAGAAGGATTTCTTCAATATTCACACTTGTGTTTGAATATCATGTGTCTCAAAACCTTGTGGTTGCTCCACATACACTTCTTATTTTACTACACCATTTAGAAAAAAATTATGTGCGTCCATTTTGTGTACCTTCCACTTCATCACTGAAGTTATCACAAGTATAGCTCTAATCGAAGTGTATCTCAACACAGGGGAAAATGTCTCCTCGTAGTCTATTCCTTATTTCTGAGAGAAACCACATGCCACTAACCTTTCCTTGTACTTCTTGATAATTCCATGTGTTGAATGCTTCTTCTTGTAAATCCACTTGGAAATTACCGTTGTCTTCTCTTTCGTTCTTGGAACCATATCCCAAACATCATTCTTTACAATGGACTGGTACTCTTCAACCATAGAATCCTTTCATTCTTTCTTCTTTACAGCCTCTTCATAACTAGTAGGCTCAACATCAATAATGTCACTTATCCATGCCACATAACTAGAGTATGTTCGTGGTCTCTTCCTTTCTCTGAAGGATCCATCTGGAGCACCATACTTCTCTGCATCTTGAATAATTTCTCGAGCCCAGGATGGTCTTGGCTTCTTAGTATTCACCTCTCAGGATGAATATGTAGGTCTTTCTGGTTCTTCCATATCATGATATTATAGTACAAAACCATCACCTTAATTTGTATCTATAACTTTGGGAGCTTCAATCTCCTCATCATGGATTTTATTTCTATGATGCTACCTCAATTTACTAAAGGCTGCATCCTCATAGAAGGTGGCATCTCTTCTAGTCTCAATCTGTCGGTGACCAAGGATGTAAACTTTGTATGCCTTTGATATCTCACTGTATCCAACAAATATACCCTTCTTACTGTTGGGTTTGTGTTTTGAATTTTTTATTGCGATGATCAAATCCTTTTTGCATGTGATATTACATATGCTATGATCTCATTTAGCCATTTTAAAGGTATTATCAAGATTTATACATCAATTTTCCATGGAATCGCATAAGGTATGTGTAATCATCATTTTGCAATGGTTTTATGATTAATTCATCTTCAGTTGAATGGTTACATTGATCTAAAATTTCTTTTTTTCTTGAAACAGGTCAAAAATGTGATCCGACCTTCCATCCATACCTTCATCTGGCACTGTTCCAGACAGCGAACTTAGGGATTAATTTATGGGAAGAGGAAGTTGAATCATAAAAATTCGGCACATGGGTTTTGTGCCCAATATGCCCAATTAAGTCTCAGGCGGCCCATTTATTAAAATTGTAAATAGATTGAGAGAAGTTTGTGGTCCTTGATCCAGCCCTCCAATACTCCAATACTCCATCTGGCGTTCCATCTAGCACTCCATTCGGCACTCGGAGCGCATAGGAGTTGGCGATCCACATATCTCTGGGCACCGTTATGAAATTTGAGCATATGGGTTTTTCTCCCTTGGGATCCCTCTTGCTCAGTGTCCTTCCGGAATTTACTTCTAGCCATTGAAGATGCCCAAGATCTATGGCCTATTTACTCACTTTGTTTCAAGCATTTACTGAAGATTCCTCAACAAAATTTGATGTTTAATGATGTACCTGATTTTTTTTATGCATATACTATTATGAGAGGATCAAAGGTTGACCTCTCAGCTCTGTAAAAAATCTATAAATGTCTGTTGTCTATGCTAGGAAGAAAAACGAATTTGTATATATACACACATACATTATTTTGATTTTGCTAAAAAACTTTGTTTTGGTGATTAATACTAATGTTGTGACTGTGTTTTTACCTTGAAGCAGTGCCAAGACCTTTTGGGGGGGGGCACCAGTGGTCTGGGTAGCTTGTTCATATCAGTGTATATTTACATCTTTGCATTTTACTTTCATCACTTGCTAATTTTGAATTACTTGTTAAAACTGTGTTACTATGTATATTTCTTTATCTAATTTGCAGGTTGCTTGTTGAAGTGTATTATTGTGTATGTTCCTTTATCTAATTTGTAGGTTTCTTGTTGAAGTGTATTACTGTGTATATTTTTGTGCTTGTTGAAATTGTATTTTTATTACAGGGTACTCACAGTTGTCCATAATTGTTTATACTATGATATCTAATATCTTGTTATGCATGTTGAAACTCATTTGTTTATAAGTTGTTTACTTATTCTATCCTAGCTTTCCATTTTTGTTTATAAAGTTGTAAATCATTCCATAGTTTGGTTACTTATGCAGTGTTTATTTTAGCCACCTCTACTTTATTAAATTAGGTCTATTACTTCTTGTAGATTTACATAAACTATTCACTTTAGTTTCAGCACTAGAATGCTAGGATCAGAGTTGATTTTGAGTGATGATTTTTAATTGTATCCTAGTTGAGATTTTGAGTTATTATTTTTACTAGTTATGAGTTTATAGGCTTGCATGAATTATCAATTATGTACAGAGTATTTTCTAGCATTAGAGTGATGGGATAATAGTTGATTTTTAATCTTTTTTTGTACAATGATTGTATGCTTTTTTAATTAGAATAGCATGACGTTGTTCATTTTTAATTTAAATGTTATCATGCTGTTGTTCATTTTTAATCAATGAGATCAGTGTAAAGGTAGGGTTAGTTCCTCGTAGTATAAATATAATTTTGATTCTTTGAATAAGTATTTTAAGAATAGATTTCTTTGAATAAGTATGGTAAAGAATTGTTTTTAAGAGATTGTTTTCCTTATGAATTCACTACCCATAATCATAGATTTGTTTTGAAGAAAGATAGTTTTCTTTGATTAGTTCATTTTCCATAATCAAAGATTGTTTTTTAAAGAAAGATAGCTTGTTCTTATTCAAGATTTGATTACTTAGAATAATGAGCTCACCATTCATAGCTGTAGATTACTCTGTAAATTTAAAGTAAAGGTCTTCATTATTTGAGTTCATTAGAATTAGATTAGATTAGGCTAGGCTAGGCTAGATTAGAGCTCTAGACCCACACATATAGTGCTAGCACCTCGAAGCTTACAAGCCACGGGTTGACAATTTAATGTCGAAATAGATAGCATATATTTTACTCGACATTTTTGGCGCTATTTACGGGGAGGTGCTAAAGGGATTAGAGCTTAGGTAGGTAAGTTGCCTTTAATTACACAACAAGGGGGAGGAGAAACTTTAAGATGAGAGGTAAGAACCTGCGCATCCATTTTAATGGGTCGCTCCGAAGCCTTGTTTTTCCATTTTCGCAAGAGTGTTTACGTTTTCTGCAAGTTTGCTTACTTTTCTTAGTTTGTTTACTTTTCTTAGTTTGTTTACTTTCCTGAAATTTACTTTCCCGCAAGCGTGCTTTCTTTCTTGCAGAGTGTTCTTATTTTTTTTCAATTTACTTTCTCGCAAGCATGCTTTCTTTCCTACATAATGTGTTTACTTTCCCGCAATTTAGTTTTCCTTCCATTGTGCTTATTTTAATGCAAGAGTGTTTTCTTTTATTTCTTTTATGAAACTTTTATTTCTTTCATGCAAGTGTGCTTCCCTTTCACAAAGTGTGTTTATATTTCCTTCCAGTGTGTTTACTTTCATACATGTGTGAGCTTGATTTCATTCCTGCAATCGTATTTTATTTTATGCTTTGATTTCTTTCTTGTAAGTGTGATTTATTTTATGCAAGCATGGTGTGTTTGGTTTGCGCAAATTTGCTTTAAATATGTCTTTAATATATTAGGTAGTTGTGATTAAAAACTTAAAAAAATCTATAATAATAAAAAAAAATGGATGTTTTAAACCCTAGACACTAATCCATGTGCGAGGGAGGACCCATCAACCAACAAAATGGATTCGAGGGTGACCATTAGTTTGGGAGAAATATCTCAAATACTAGCAGCAGCTAGGATCCCTTCTTTTCAAGAAGAACACATCTTGACAATATTCAAGAACTTGTCTACCTCTCCATAAATATTAGAAGAATCAAGGTCCTATGAGATACAAAATGATTTTCCTTGCCAAACTGCGAAGGAAACTCAAAAATTATGGACTACATCCGGTGGA
This sequence comes from Picea sitchensis, assembly GCA_010110895.2. NCBI lineage: Eukaryota > Viridiplantae > Streptophyta > Pinopsida > Pinales > Pinaceae > Picea > Picea sitchensis. The sequence goes on from SNQJ01S0099580.1 coordinate 25,905, forward strand.
GAGAAATCACTAAGACCTGAGATTGAGGAGTTCTCAGCATCCATCTTAGTATATCCTTTATGTACTTCATAAATCAATCATCTAGAAGAAGATGATTTTCATAGCATGATGAAGAAGAGCACAAAAATTATTGTTGATGAACATCAAGATTACATTGAAATTTGGTTTCAGGAGGTCATCAGGCCACAATACTATTCTCTTCTTCAACACCTTCTGATGCAAAAACAAGTAGGTTGGTTGGTTAGTTCTTCATATCCAGGTATTCACTACGGTAAATGTTTCATATGCGGATATGGGTATGTTTCTTATCTTGCTTCATACATGGTTACATTGGAAAACTTCTTACACTTGAATAAAAATTTCCTTTCTTTTTAGGTAGGGTAGGATAATAAATAAACGTTGCATGTTAGTTTAGATTAAAGTCTAATGCAACCTCATTTTACATTTTATTTTTAATAAAAGAACTATGAGATACATGTTCCTATGACTTGATCTCATTGATCTCATCAATTTTTTATATTTAGAGTGTTGTTTTTGACAAACAGTTTTAGAAACTTTTTGCAGGTATTCATCTAACAACAATTGGACAAATCCAAGGAGACAAAAAGGGAAGTATGTTCCTTCGAAAAAGATATTGCTATATTTCAACATTGTTGTCTGCTTAAGAATTAATTGAATAATGATTTTTTATTGCTTGTTGTGAATTAGCCATATTTTTGCAAGATTTCTATCTTCCTTTTTCTCAAGGCATCTTTAATGGTAGTTGCTCTTAACCTCCACCACTAGAGGATATAAGGAAGTGACACCTTGTCTATCAAACCTAGAGGTTACTCGTACACTTTCCCCAAGAACCCTGAGTAGGTGAGTAAAGTATCTTTATGAAAGAGTAGCAAGAAGGTATGATTAGTTGTTAGCCATGGAAACATCATTATAAATTAAAAAAGAAGAAAGTGAGTCGAGCCTGAATATTATACCATATATTTAGATAGGCTACATCTGCTTAAGTACCCCTTACATCAGGACAATCTCTAAGGAATACATAAAGGAGAGTCATCCTCTAACATAAATCCCATCCTAATCTAAAAATTAAAGAGAATTTTTTTTTTTAGAGTTGTCTCCCCATCTTCTTGCACACAACAATATTTATAGTAAAATCTTAAAAGATGGTGGACCAGTCTTTGAGGGTGTAAGAGGCTAACATGTCGGGATACTGAATAGGTCTATTGGAAGCGGGTATCGGCCTGTGGTATGACTACGTAAACCTGTCAGAGTACTGAATAGGCTTGTTGGCAGCAGGGAATTCTACCTAGCGAGGGTGATAATCTAACAAACAATAAATAAAATTCCTAAATCTTTAAACTTGTCCTAATGTACATCATTACTTGTAGACAAAGTTGAAAAGAAGTATGCATGGTTAAGCAAAGGTAAATGAACTCTATAAATCTTCCATTGGGAACTAACTTTAAGACTATCCTAAGATGCTCTTGCCTACCTCTTCTTAACTATATGTAGGATGTTATGTCCTACAGGCGGGGCCATATTTTAACTATCTCGTCAGACTAATGTGTGAAATTTATATCTACACTTGGCAAGCTGTAAATCTTAGGCTATTGGGAGAACTGACTGATTTCCTATATTTTTTATTGTGAGGTGTCACAATACTTAGGAGTGGGGGAGGGGTTTCTTGAGCTGGAAAATGATAAACACTACCCATCTATACTATAATCCATGAGAAGAGGAAGTATAATCTCTGTAAAAGTTATGTTATATTGTTTTTATGATATTCTGGGCTATTATATCAGTAGTTGTTTTTATTAAAATGCTAAACTTTATGCTGCTGACACAATTTATGTGTATAATTAATAAGTCTGTTGTGCATTATACTTTATATTTTTTCTTAATCTATGTTTTGCAAGGTAAGATTGCTTACACTCAAATGATCCCTGTAACAGTTGTAGGTCGATAACAAAGGAAACTTAATCAAATATGAAGTTATCACACCAAGTCTTCCTCACAAAAACAATGTAACTCCTTCCTCCCAGATGCCTACACTATCTTCTAAAGTTGATATACCTTCTTCATCTATCAAAGATCCTAAGCCTTCCTCTCTTGAGCCATCTGATCATACCCTAGTTATTGAGAAATTGCAACAAGAAAATGGTCAGTTGCTTCAACAATTGGAAGAGAGAAAAACTATGGATAGGCATATACAAAACATCATAAAAGTCCCAAGATAAAATCCCCAGGACAAGAGGGACAAGATTCTAAATCCAATCCACCCCCTCCTTCACGAGTATAGGTATGTTGAGTGATTCATTTTTGTTTATAGAGGGACCTGCAAATCCTTAGGCGTGGGGGTAATGTTGGGTTTGTGTTTTGATTGTTTTATTGCAAAGATAAAATCCTTTTTTCATGTGATATTACATAAGCTATGATCTCATTTAGCCATTTTAAAGGTATTTTCAAGCTTTATACATCAATTTTCCATGGAATCGCACAAGGTATGTGTAATCATCATTTTGAAATGGTTTTACAATTAATTTATCTTCAATTGAATGGTTACACCGATCTAATGTTTCTTGTTTGCTTGCAACAGGTCAAAAATGTGATCCAACCTTCCATCCAGACCTTTATCCGACACTGTTACAAACAACGAACTTAGGGCTTAATTTATGGGAAGAGGAAGTTGAATCATAAAAATCCTAAAATTGTAAACAGATTGAGAGCAGTTTGTGGTCCTCGATCCGACCCTCCAATACTCCAATACTCCATCCAACACTCGGAGCGCAGAGGAGTTGGCGATCCGCATATCTCGGGGCACTGTTATGAAATTTGAGCACATGGGTTTTTCTCCCTTGGGATCCCTCTTTCTCGATGTCCTACCAGAATTTGATTCCAGCCATTGAAGATGCTCGCGATCCATGGCTTATTTACTCACTCTGTTTCAAGAATTTACTGAAGATTCCTCAACAAAATTTGATGTTTAATGATGTACCTAATTTTGTTATGCATATACTATTATAAGAGGATCAGAGGTCGACCTCTCAGCTCTGTAAAAACTCTATAAATACATGTTTTCTATTCTAGGAAGAAAAACGAATTTGTATATATACACACAGACATTATTTTGATTTTACTGAAAACTATGTTTTGGTGATTAATACTAATGTTGTGACTGTGTTTTTACCTTGAACTAGTGCCAAGACCTTTTTGGGGGGGCATCAGTGGTCTGGGTAGCTTGTTCATATCAGTGTATATTTACATCTATGCATTTTACTTTCATCACTTGCTAATTTCAAATTACTTGTTAAAATTGTTTTATTGTGTATATTTCTTTATCTAATTTGCAGGTTGCTTGCTGAAGTGTATTACTGTGTATGTACCTTTATCTAATTTGCAGGTTTCTTGCTGAAGTGTATTATTGCATATATTTATGTGCTTGTTGAAATTGTATTTTTATTACAGGGTACTCACAGTTGTCCATAATTGTTTATATTATGATATCTAATATCTTATTATGCAGGTTGCAACTCAATTGTTTATAAGTTGTTTACTTATGCTATCCTAGATCTTTGTTTTTGTTTATAAAGCTGTAAATCATTCGATGGTTTGGTTACTTATGCAGTGTTTCTTTTAGCCATCTCTACTTTATTAAATTAGGTCTATTACATCTTGTAGATTTACATAAACTATTCGCTTTAGTTTTAGCACTAGAATGCTAGGATCATAGTTGATTTTGAGAGATCATTTTTAATTGTATCCTAGTTGAGATTTTGAGTTATGATTTTTAATTGTATCCTAGTTGAGATTTTGAGTTATGATTTTTACTACTTATGAGTTTATAGGCTTGCATGAATTATCAATTATGTACAGATTATTTTCCAGCATTAGAGTGATAGGATAATAGTTGATTTTTAATCTTTTTTTGTACAATGATTGTATGCTTTGCTAATTAGAAGATCATGATTTTGTTCATTTTAATTTAAATGTTATCATGATGTTGTTCATTTTTATTCAGTGAGATCAGTGTAAAGGTAGGGTTCATTCCTTGTAGGATAAATATAATTGTGAGTCTTTGAATAAGTATTTTAAGAATAGATTTATTTGAATAAGTATGGTAAAGAATTTCTTTTAAGAGATAGTTTGCCTTATGAATTTGTAACACCCTTTTGTTACTGTTGTGACGCTCTGACACCATACTGTAATGCTCCCGACCATCAACCCTATGGTCGGGCCAACATTACTACGTGGAATAACAATACTCACTCTTAATTATATAAACAACATGCATTTAAGCAATGAAACATATTTAAAACTCAAATTAAGCCTAAGAATTACTGCTAACATAATTTTAAAACATGGCATTAGTATTAATTCATATGCACAGCAGAATACATGATAATTATAAATACACAGACATGCAGAAACATAATTGAAACATCATTTGGCACTTCTCTTTGAAACAGTGGTACTTCCACCAACCAGGTGCAAGCCTTCAACGAACCTCCCAGCCTTAGACCACACTGCTCATCAAGCTCAGCAGTGGGTCACCCCCGAGCTAGGACTAACCTCAACCCGAGCCTAGATTCCTTGCCTTGGGGTGGAGCTTAGTCCCAGCTCGGGGGTGAACCACTACTGAGTTGATTAGAAGTGTGGTCTAAGGCTGGGAGGTTCGTGGAAGGCCTGCATTTGGTTGGTGGAATCTACCATTGATAAAGATACGTATATGTTTATGTTTTACTCATAGATTGCATGACTCTATTGCTTATGTTATCATGTTTTTTGCTGTGTATATGATTTAGTATGACATACTATGGATTGTTTAATTATAGCAGTAATGATATGTTTTACTCTGAGTTAAATGTGTTATTTGTTTAAATCCATTGGATATATGATATATGTATGAGCTTTGTACAAATGGTGTGTACAAATGGGTATCAGAGCGTGAGTAAGCCCAGAGTTTCGAAATGGGTGTGCTACAGCTCGATTCCGGAGTTGTTTTATTTTCCTGTCCAATATGCAGATAGGATGCACATGCAGGACACCTTCTGGTTCCACCTGAATCACATTCCAATCAATAACATGATTAGCATCAGG
>SNQJ01S0099581.1:8423-19430 GCA_010110895.2 Picea sitchensis
AGATGTCTTTGCCTGGGGTTATGAGGATTTGAAGGCTTATGATACCAGCATCATACAACACAGAATTCCAATAAAAGAAGACCAAAAACCATTCAGATAGAAACTTAGGAGGATAAATCCCAAGTTGCTCCCTCTGATAGAAAAGGAAATCAAAAAAATGTACGATGCCAAAATCATAGTCCCATTGCATTTTTCCAAATGGGTCTCTAATTTAGTCCCTACACATAAGAAATCTGGGGAAATCAGACTTTGTATAGATTTCCAAAATCTGAATAAGGTTTCCTTGAAGGACAATTACCCCTTGCCGAAAATGGACCACATCCTGCAAAGGGTGGTCGGATCCAGTCAAATTTCTTTGCTGGACCGTTTCTTAGGTTACAATCAGGTCCTAGTTCACTCGGATGACCAAGACAAAACTGCTTTCACTATGCCATGGGGCACTTTCATGTATGTGAAAATGCCTTTTGGTCTGATGAATGTAGGAGCCACATTCCAGAGAGTGATGGATATCACCTTTGTGGAAGAATCAGGTAATTTTATTGTCGTCTATTTAGATGATGTAACAGTGTTTTCCCGATCTGATGACGAGCATCTGCGACACCTTAGACGAGTTTTCGAGAAATTTAGAAGGTTTGGGATTTCTTTAAATCCTAAGAAAAGCCTCTTCAGGCTGGAGGAAGGCAAACTGCTAGGACATATCATCTCCAATGATGGAATCAAAATAGACCCCAGCAGAATCGAGGCCATACAAAATTTAGAACACCCAAGAAACCTCAAAGAACTACAGTCTTTTATCGGGAGAATAAACTTTCTGCGAAGATTCATTCCCAACATGGCAGAGCTCCTCAGAAACATTAAAAATATGCTTTAAAAATATGTAAAAATAAAGTGGGACTCCGAGTCCAGACAGTCTTTCGAACAAGTCAAACGAGCTCTCACAGAAGCCCCTGTTTTAATCAGTCCAGATTTTACTAAAGATTTCTATCTTTTTTCTTTCGCCTTCGAACATACTATAGCAGCCGTGTTACTACAAAAGAACAGCGAAGGGTATGAACAACCCATAGCTTTCTTTAGTAAATCATTGAGAGACGTTGCTCTGAATTACAAGATAATGGAGAAACAGGCTTTTTCCTTGGTAAAAGCTATAAAAGACTTTAGGGTCTACATTCTCCATTCCCACACCATTACATATGTTCTGAATGCGGTAGTAAAATACATTTTGACACAGGACAACCCAGATGGAAGAAGAGGAAAGTGGATTGTTGTCATTTTAGAATACGACATAGAGATTAAGCCTACAAAATTAATCAAGGGTCAAGGCCTAGCAAAATTATTGGTTTAATCAAACTTCCAGGCTCTTGACAGAAATTTTTTAGCTACAGCAGATGAACAAGGTGAGATGGAGACTCCAAGCATGAGAGAGGTATTTCTCAACTCTCCATGGTAAACAGACCTTATATATGTTTTGCAAAATTTACAAGCTCCCCCTGATTTGACTAACATTAAAGCTAGATTTTTAAAGTTGAAAGCCTTAAAATTCTGTATTCTAGAAGGCAATTTGTATTGGAAAGATCCTGGAGGCATTCTTTTAAATTTTTTATTGAAAGATGAAGCTGACAAATTGTTACAAGAATTTCATGCAGGTGAATGTGGTGGCCATCTGAACTAGAAGGTCACAACCAACAAAATACTCAGAGCGGGTTTCTATTGGCCCACCTTGTTTCTCGATGTGCATCAAAAGGTAACTGCATGTCATCAATGTCAATTGTTTGAAGGCAAAAGGAAACTCCTCCCTCTACCTGTGAAGCCGATCTCAGTTGAGGCCCCTTTCCATCAATGGGGACTCGACTTCATTGGAGAAATACACCCTCCGTCTTCAGGCTAGCACAAGTGGATTCTTACTGCCACCGATTATTTTACCAAATGGATCGAAGCAGTACCAACCAGGCAAGCCACTGACTATGTTATTATCAAATTCCTTGAAAATAATATTTTGTCTCGCTTTGGATGTCCTAGAAAGATTATAACTGATAATGCAGCTGCTTTTCGGTCGAAGAAGCTCATAGATTTTTGCAATTAGTATCACATTGGTTTGGGGCATTCCACATCCTACTACCCTCAGGGGAATGGGCTGGAAGAATCCTCAAACAAAACCTTGGTCAATATCATCAAGAAAACATTGCAGGAAAACAAGAAATCGTGGCACAACAAGCTGGTGTTCGCTTTGTGGGTTGATAGACTGACCCTCAAAAGGTCAATTGGTATGTCACCATACCATCTGGTCTATGGCACAGAGGCAATTTTCCCCACTTCTTTAGGAGTTCCTGTCATGAAGTTGCTTCAAGATGTACAAGCTAAGCCAAATGACTCATAGATAAGGATCAACCAGATGATCCATTTGCAGCTGTCTAGGGAGGACGTTTTCAATAAGACTCAGGTAATCCAAGAAAACATCAAGAAGATCTTTGAAAAATGAACCAAGGAAGATGATTTTGAGATAGGAGATTTGGTGCTGAGATGGGATGCCAGAAATGAAGACAAGGGAAAGCATGGGAAATTTGACAGTCTGTGAACAGGACCATACATGATCCAAGCTTTTAGGGGAAACAATTCTTTTTTGCTAAACAATGTTGATGGGACAGATCTGCCAGCAGGACCTGTGAATGGCAGAATGCTAAAGCATTATGTGCCACATCAGTAGAAGATTCGGGTTTTCACTCTCCATTGTACATACCATTTTAATTTTCATTTTTCACTTGCATTTTCTGAGTGAAGAACATTAGTTAGTTGGTTGAATCCTAAAGAGAAGGCCCTAAGCTGCTGACCACTGTTTTTCCATTTTTTTAGAATAAAACCAACGAAGGCTACTAGGCAGAAATTTTCAGAAGGACAGGAACCAGGATTCTTGGCACTTCACAGGGCAAGTACCATCCCCAGGTGGAGCCGCTGTTATCACCCTATAAATTATAGGAATCAACTGGTGACTTGGATATTATCTGTCTCTAGTGTTTTTGTTGACAAATGATTTTTCATTCTACAAATAATTTGAAAAGAAAAGAAAAAAGAAAAGAAAAAGAAAAAGGGAAAAGAAAAGAAAAGAAAAGAAAAAGAGGGCATAAAAAAAAATTGTAATAAAAGCCCCATGCAATAATAGTAACTTGGTCCATACCTTTCAAGCATGGCCAAGTTATTTTTAAATTTGAATGTTGATAGGATAGTGAATGTATTTGGCTAAACAGTTTAATCTTATCCAAAGTGTTTAGGTTATATTAGTGAATAAATCTGGCCAGACTGTCTAATCCTGGTCAAATAGCCCTAGGGTAGAGTAATTTCTTAACCCAACAATTTAATCTGGGTTAACTGTCACAGGAAACTAGGTTAGAGCATAGGTTAGTGGCATTGTTGCTTCATTTTAACAAAGCCAGCTCAGTGTAAGTGTTGCACCATGTTTCAAGTCCTTAAAAGATAGTTTGGTCAAAGCCCCATGGTGGTCTCTACTTGAAGAACTTTGGGAAAACCCATAAAAACGCATTTATCCTAAGTTTTTCCAGCGCATGTGTTTCTCTGCACCCCATTTATGCTCCCTGCACATATCGATGGTCCTCGTAGAGGCACCCAGATCTACGGTGTACAGAGCATTCCGGACCCCCCCGATCGTTCTGCTTTTAACCCGGGGGGGTCCGAAATCGTTGATAACATTTGCGCGCATTTGGACAGCCCAGGATTTAGTGCTTAAATCAATGATCAAGATTGGATTCCAGACCCCCCCATACATTCTACCTTTAATGGAGGGGGGGTGTCCGGAATGAGTGATAAAAGACGTGCAAAGACCTACGGCTAAGAAACGAGTGCCTAGATCAATGGCCCAAAATGCATTTCGGACCCCCCTGGATGATCTTCTTTTAACGGAAGGGGGGGGGGGTCCGGAATGGTTATCTCTCTCTGGCGGGTCCTTTGTTATACGTGGCATCAGTCTATTTGCCCCGAAGTCCCATCACCATCTGCTATCTTTTAGACCCCCATCACTTATGGACGTCACCTTCCACTTTTTCCCGAGTTAGTCACATCCCATAACTGTTGTCAGTCCCCTCCCCCCTTGTCACTCATGGCAAGCCCCTTATTACGACTTTTACATCCAATCCCTAGCCACCACATCACCCGTCCATATTTTTCAGCCACCGTCACCTGCCATCTCACCCCCAAGTGACCCATTGTCCATTTATTACTGGATAACGTATTCGTTATCCAACTGACCTGTCTTATGTGCCCAACCGACCCAAGTTTTAAATAAAACTATTGTTATTCCCCTCACATTCGCTATTCACCCATCGCACCAGAGAAATTTACAGCTCACTCCTCCATTACATTTCGTTGCCCTCATCCAAAACCAGTCGCCCCCACTAACATGGTGTTTTATTGCAGGTATTGTTGCAGAGATGGCGCCAAAACCCAGACAAGCAGAAGGAGAGGAGAATCCATTTCTCCCACCTCTTGTAAACCTGGAAACGATCCCACTGGTCGACAAAGAAAGATTGATCGCAGATACCAAATGCGATTTTGATTTCTCAGACCTCCATTCATGGCTCAGGGAAGTTTTCCTGGACCAGAGTGATGAAATTGGACTCTGGGAGTCCAATTTACCCCTTTATCTTTTCCCTCAGATCCACCATTTTCCCGAGTTTGCTCTCAAGTGTCAAGCTCACTATATTCTCGAACAAAGAGTCATCGTCTCCTCTTCCGGAGAGATCCTGATCCTCATCACGCCTGATTCCATAGACCAGATGATGCAAATTCCCCGTACTAACTCTGCATCTCCTTTCAAACTGGAAATCCTTACAGATTTATATCAGAAAATGAATTTCCCCCAAAGAGCTCAAATATTCGAGCTTTTCCTTCCCACATCCACTCAATTCCCTTCCACAAATCCCCCTTACCCATCGTCCACGTTCTCCAGTAAGGGAAACCATGTTATTTCTTCCCTTTGCACTCTGTTGGGATACTACTCTGACCAATGGGTAGATGAGCCCATTCTGGGTTTTCTATCCATTTTCTTCGCTGACGAAAAACCCACCACCCAGTTTGATTTCTGTACATTCTTGGCCGATAATATTCACGAATAGTTAGTGAATTTTGGCACAGAAGGCATGTTCAGATACTCGTCCATACTGTCATACATGTTTGTTTTATTTCAAGCAGATAAATTTAGTTTTTCCATGCAGAAGATGGATGAAAATGGTAAACCTCAGGCAATCACACCATGGACTTCCTTGCTTAAGCACAATTCTACAGAGTACAGTTTCAAGGTGTTCATTGATTAGTTCTACCACCCTGTGGTAAGTATGCTGAGTGGTAGGCTTGAGCCTCGAATAAATGACGAAGTCCAGAGAATCCTGCATCTCTCGGACAACATAAAGACCGGGGATTGGTACCTGTACCAAAATCATACCGAGATCAGAATATATGGGTGCGAGTTGGCACCGTATAAGCTGCCCAAATATTTTCCTGTCAGAATCTTTGCATTAGAATATATAAGACAGATTATGAATTCAGACGATATCCATTTTGTATCATTAAAGAAGAATCAACAGCTTTGAATCAAGGGGCAGATTGGCTCCTTCATCTACAACAGTCGGGGCGACGGGGAAGACGCAGACAGGATGTTGAAAGAAATGAAGTTATTCATGAGCTTCCCATGGCACTATGATTCTTATGGGATCATCTCAGAGATGAGGGTGAAGAACAAGAACATCCCGTATGTTCATGTGTCCAAGCCCGAAATTGAGAAATTCACCAATCAGACAGTGTGGGTGCCTAACACCTTGGTCGAAGTGGAACAGCAGGTTCCCCTAACCACTGTGCCACCAACGACCATGCCACAGGTCCCTAAGGAAAAAAGGCCTCGACAAGATTTATCTCCACCTGTCATGAAGGTATCGTCCGAAGAGTTCCAGTTGCACACTAAGAGGCCCAAGACAATTTCAGTCCCTGGTCCAACTGGGGAACAAAAAGCCCCACCTACCACAGTGACCAAGTCTATAATTCCTCCCTTCGGTTTGAGCCTCTATAAAGACATCACTCCAGCATTACTGAAGAAATCCACAGACTCCCCATTGGACACTCAGCCAGGCAAGACTGGGCCCAAGTTGAGCATTTTCGAGAAGTACGAGCTAATCAAGAAAAATAACCACACCCTAACCAACAGTACTTACGCTCAGTTTCGAAAGCAGACGTCAACTGCATAGCATAGGCTGTTGTATGCATTTGACACAGAAAATGGAAGAATGCACATGGCCTTCCTCCAGACACAGGTACCAGAACCTAAGGTGATCATAGACTACAAGAGGGCCACCTTCAAATTCCAGACGAAGGACATGCACCCAGCAGATCAGATGGATCTGCACAAATAGACAGGGGAAATGGTGTTCCATACGTTGGCGCATGCTTCCACTTCTGTAGCCAAATTGCAAGTGTCACTGAATAATTCTCAAACTCAACTCAATCTGGAGAAGATATCATCCTTTGCGAAGGACAATAGAATCAAAACTTTGGAGGAGCTGGTCCTCAAGATCGGCTATGACCCTTCGAATGTCAAAGCAGTGGAGGAGATGATTAAAAAGAAGAATGCGGACATTGCCTCCTTGAGGAAACAACTGAAACTCCCTCCCAAGGTGGACTCGCAGGCGAAGGAGATAGCAGAGAAAGAAGGCGAGAAGGACGAAATGCTCAAGCTGCTCATGGACCAGAACACACAGCTCAAAGAAATGGAAGCTAAGATGGAGAGATTATTGAAAGAGAAAGAGTAGATGAAGCCAATGGAAGTCATTCCATTGAGTGCTATTCCAATTGTAGGAGTGAGCACTACATCAGTGACAGCAATCCCATCCGCAACTCCATTGACATCCCAAGAGAATACAGTCGACCTGGCTAAATCCATGGAAAAGATGAACCTGCAGGAGACAGAGATCAGTAGTCTTAAAAAGGAAGTGGACAACCTTCAGGAACTCAAAACTTCTTTCCAGACCAACCTATCTAAGGAAAAGCAGGTAACAAAGCAGCTCAAATAGGAACTTCAGGAGCTCCAGAAGCAAACAGTGGTAGGAAAGACTTTAGCTGAAGTTAACGAGAGTGTATGGACAAATATCACTAAGTCCATGAATGAGATATGTCCCATGATCCAGATCATGTTTGAGCAGAATGAATTGCTCCAAAGGAGAAAATAGGCCATTGAGAATATCAGAGTAGAGTTGGGAGACATGCCAACACAGGCAAATGAGATCATCAAGTTCCTCAATTCTAAGACCAGGGAAGAGCTAGAAGATCTGAAAATTAAAGACAGAACAGAGACCATCCTTGGGGTCAAAAGGGTTCTGACTAAGAGAGGATTAATGCTTCAACTGGAAGAAAAGGTTCAGGCCATGGACCTAGGGGTACAAAGATTCTTCAGTAAGATTGAGGCTCTCCAGAAGAAAGGTTTACCTGGTCTGAAGGTTATTAGTGATATATTGATGACACTTCTAGATTACAAGAAGAGATTGGCTGATGTGTCTAAGGACAGTTCAAAGTTTGTTGGCATACAAGGGAGCATCACTGGCAAAGCATTTATGTATGCCCTTCAGTGGGACATTAGCATCCAACACAAGATTTGATACATTTTCCTCACCAAGCCTACATTTGCCAAGTACACAGACATGGACGAAGTGTATTGGAGGCTGCTCAATGTCAATGTGCCCAGTCATCTTAGATGGGAGGAACTCTATGATCTGATTGATTAGAGGATGAGCTGTCCTAGTCCAGTCATTTGTCCAGTCAGAAGAGGTTGTGCAGAAACCTCGCCAACGGCCTACCCAGAAATCAACATGCGGTTACAACACATCATCGAGTAGTTCCTAGATTTTTGAGATTTGTTAAGTTTGTTAGGCTAAAAATAGATTTAGCACATCCTGGTCATTTATGACAGGAACTTTTGTAATTTCAGTTATAAATACTTCACCTTTTGAAGTATTGAGGGTTGTTGATCTTCACACCCTGACGCTATCAGACTGTAATATTGTTGAAGAGATCTTCCATTAATAAAAGGAGGCACTTTACAGGATTCTTGCGTGTATTCACTGGTGATGTTTTCTCTCTAAGTTGAATGTTATTCTTTCTTTGTGATCATCTTGTTTTCTAATTCTAATCTTTAAGAGTAACGAATGTTGCAAGGTTTATCTTGTATACCCTGTTTCTAACTTGAAAGATTTACGTGTTTATCTTCTGGTGTTTTCAATAAAGAAATTCTTAATTGCTTCTTTGTTGAAATTATCTTTCTCATATTTTTTGTTGTCTGCCATTTATGCTATTAAAATATCCAGTGATTATATTATCTCACCCTGTGAAAGTTTTTCCTTTACGTTTCTGGTTCTGATCTCATATTTTATTAAAACGCAGACCCCATAGCCCAATGGACGTGTAGACTGTCTCAACCAATTCGAAAAAACACTTTAACAACAAAACTGACCTATTTCTTTATCTAGCCTAATATTTAAAATTGGAAACATAGCTAAATCATATAGAGAGATCCCTCTCTGAAGTTGGAAGGGCTAGATCCCAGCTTCAAAAGTGGTTGGATAAAGTTACCTTTGTAGATTTCTTCTTTTGTCAACCACTAGGAAATTTACCAAGTGCTAACAGGATCCAGGAAAGTTGCAGGAGAGTTAAGCATTGGATAGATCTATCCTTTGAGAGTCAGAGTCAACGTGGACCATCGATCATGACCTATTCAGGTCGTCATATCATTTCATGAATTCGGAGTTCGGGAGCCCGAAGTGCTAGCCAAAACCTTGGTTGATCAAGTTCCCAAAATGCGAAAGGAGGTTTCTTGTGTGAAGTCAAAGAGTGACGAGTCTGGGAATTTGAAACTTCGGAGTTCGGGGTTTCGAAAGTCCTGAGGATGGGTGATCGGGACTTAGTAGGGAGGAAAGACTGAAATCAGAAGTTGCGATAGAGTATTTGTTGAGATTTTGGGAATCAGGTTTTCGGCATTCCCGTTGACAAGGGGTAGAATACTCCACATCAGAAGTACCAAAATCATGAAATGCGAAGGAAATTGAGGAAGTGCATTTCGATATATTGGCAAATCGGGGTTCGAGAATTCGGGGGTTGTAGTGACACAAGGTTAGGATCGAGAGTTTCAAACTCCCGGTACCCGGAAACCCGAAATAGAGGGGGCTGTCGAAAGGTGGTTCAAATTTTGAAAACTGGAAAAGGTGACAGGTTGTAGGAGTCCACATCAGGCGCAAAGCATAGCTCGAAAGGACACTTGAAAAGTCAGGAACCCTCTCGACAAGATTCACAAAACCCCGGGAGAAGCAAAACCCACTTCGGCATTTCAGAGATTCGGGTTCCGGAAGGTATAGGAGACAGAGAGTTTGAGAACAAGCCTTACGAACTCTCGGTACTCGAAATCGCGCTAACCATTGGATCAAGGGGAAGAACCACAGCCGTTGATTTTTCTTGGAAGAAGAACACTAGTGTTTTGGGATTCGGCATATCGGGAACCCTATTGAAAAATTCATACCCAAAGATTATCAAATCATTATGTTTCAGAGAATGCAGAACTTGAGAAAGAAATTGATGACAGTGAAAGAATACACTGAAGAGTTCTACAGGATAAACATCAGAGCAGGTCATCGGGAAAGTGATGATGAAAAAGTTGCCAGGTACATGAATGGTCTGAGATACGACATTCAAGACAAGATGAGCATGATGACCCTTAGGAATGTGGAGGATGCTTATCAGATGGCTCTGAAAGCTAAAGAGAAGCTGAGCCAAAATAAAGGTCAAAGAGGCCTAGGTAAAGGTCAAGCCAAAGGCAAGACAATTGCCCAAGACAAAAATCAGAAACCTAAAGAAGAGTGGAAGAAACCTCAAATTCAAACTGAGAGAGGTGGAAGATCACTGATGATAAGAAAAGTTCTCTTAATTCCAGAAAATGAGGCAGAGAACCCAGCCCAAAGGAACAGAATATTTCAGACTCCTTGCAAGACCAAAGACAGTGTATTCAAAGTCATCGTGGGCAATGGTAGCACAGACAATCTTGTTTCTACAAAGATGGTAGAAAAGTTGGAGCTGGAGACTATTGAACACCCAAGCCCGTCCAAAGTTTTGTGGCTACAAAAAGGACATCAGGTAAATGTCACTAAACAATGTTTAGTTTAATTTAAAATAGGAGGATATAAGAATGAAATACTATGTGACATCATTCCCATGGATGTTTCTCATCTATTGCTGGGTAGACCATGGCAATATGACAGGAATGTGATTCATGATGGGAGAAATAACACATACACCCTGGAGAATAATGGGAGAACTCACATGTTGTTGCCAATTAAAGATAAAGAAATGAAACCAGAGGTGAGAAACACTGTACTTCTCATGAGTGGGAAGGAACTTCTTAAGGAGGTTAAGAAGAAAGAAATACACAATTCATTGTGGTTAGGAAGCCTAGAATTGTTTTAACCAATACAAAAGTGGATGATTTACCAGAGGAAATCCAGAATTTGTTGGAAGAGTTTGTTGATATATTAGTGGATGAAATACCTTGTTCAATGCCACCGTGTTGGGCCCCAACAACTCCCCTTATATTTTTACAAAATACAAAGGGCCCCTATTAGAATCTTGATAATTAAAATGAGTTACATAATCAACATTTTCAAATAGTTCTATGCCTTGGCTTGCTTTGAAACAAACTTAAGACATTCATTATAGTATGAAACATTCATTACAAGAGTATATGTCAAAAGTTAGAAACGAACATAAAATTCTCAATTTAAACAAAAACGTTAATTTTTGTTAAATGTTTACTTTCGTTTAAATTATGATTATGTGTTCATTCTTTTGTTCATTAGAAAGTTTGACTATTTTGAATAATGTGTTCAATAATTCATCAAATAATATCTTGGTTGGTTTCTCATTTTCATGAAATCATTTGGTGATGTTAATTAATTAAATTCTTTTTTCATTTTGCAT
>SNQJ01S0099581.1:19480-31001 GCA_010110895.2 Picea sitchensis
TCATTTGGTGATGTTAATTAATTAAATTCTTTTTTCATTTTGCATCTCATAATAATAATAAAAAATAAAAAATAAGTATCTATGATTTGTTTGATTTTATTCTCTTCTCCATTAACTTGAAACTTCTAGAATTAAGATCATATTTGAAAGGAAAATATAAATAATGTTTGTTTATAAGTTATAGTTAGTTTAAATTCATTTTTTTGTTTTCTAGATTTTGTTTTATTCACAATTTTTAGGTTATTAATTTAGGTTTATTTTTGTTTTACAGGTTTCTATTATCAAATATTTGATACGAATCTGATCATGGCTTGATTTTATTATCCAAATACGTTCAAGATGATTGATCCAAAAATAATTTTTGATTGCTACAAAAAAAATTATGAGCAACAACAGATAAAATTTGGAAAGGCGTCAATATCAGACACACGCTTTTGCAGAACCGATTGCAGCCAAACCGTGAGGAATGAGAAGAAACGGTTGAAAACCCGGAACCAAAATGGACCCATTTACCTTACGCGTAGAGATTTTCCCAAACAAATGCATGATTTGAGAGATATTTGGGTATCGTTTAGAGGCAAATTTCAAGTGGCGGAAATTAATAGTGATGCCCAGACTGCTTATTCATTTTTATAAATATATGAGAAAGATTAGAGCCAAGGGAGAGAAGAATTGGAGAGGAGGATTTTAATCATTTCTCTTTTGTATATTATTGCTTTTGTAAACTTTTTATTTCTTTTCAAATGGAGTAATGGATGGCTGGAAGCTTTGGGAGAATGGACGAATATGTTTAAAGAAAAATATGGAATTACAGGTTGCTTAATGGCTTTTGTCCTGTAAGTAAAATGGTTTTATTTTTCATTATAATATATTCATATTCTTTGAATAATTGATTATGAATTGATTTAAATAGCTTTAGTTTTTTTTTATCAATACATGGTTAATTATTATCATTTATGTATTAATTTTTCCAATCTTTAAAGTCTATTATCCAAAACAATTCTTCCAAGACTATAGAATGGACAAATGATTCAAAAAACTTAATAGAATGGCATATATGCATTTTGGCTTTAGCCTTTTGTTTATAATGTTGTTATTTATGTTTTTTTTTAATCTTGTTACATGTGCAGGTCTGATATCTTTAGATTAAATGATCTGTGATGTGTAGGAATTTTATATTATAAATACCATCTATCATTTGCTTCATCAAAATACAAATGTTGTGATTATATCTTCGATTTAAATAATGAGATTTATCTTTGAATTTTAAATTGAATGATAAAATGCATAGATTGCTTCCAGATTTATCTTGTTGTAATCATGTATAATTATGAGATCACAGGTTTATATTTGTGTTTCCTTTTCTATCATTAAAACCTAAGCTACCAATACATGATCTGAATTTATTTAGAACAGTCATAACGTTCATTGAAGATTTCTCTCTTGGACTTGGCAGTTGGATGTTCACCACTCATGTAGATGCTTGGATACACCTCACTAATTCACTGACAGGATAATTTATTTGTATTTTTCTGTCATTTACATATCATTGGAACTAGAATGTATGGTTCAGCTTTGACTATCCACATGTTCACGTTTCATTAACTTTTTTTTTTGAAAGATTCTTTAAATTTATAAAAGAAAAAAAATAAATATTTTTATGTGTTTTCTTTATCTGCTTCCTAGAAGCAATCATTTTTCACATCAATTTTCGTAAGTTTCGATTAAAATTTGCATCTTGTAAATCATGTAAATAAATGAGACTTGTATATCGTCTGCTTAAATATAACTACTATAGTTACATTAAAGCATATGTACATATATATAGTGTGTTTAGTAATTAGTTAGTTATTTCTCTCTTTTATTCGTTTCTTTTATGATTCTTAGATTAGCTAACGGAGCCATTAAACCCGTCAGAACGAGTTACACCAAATGGCTTCGGTTATTCAGACAACCTCGGACCGGACTCGCTCTTCCAGTTGACGGACGGTCAATTTCGCCTTTCAACAAAATGGCACTAGAAGGAGGGCTAGACTGACAAGCTGGCCTTATAGGAGTCTTTGTTTCGAATTTTATTAATTTCCCATGGCTCCCCAAATCACTGTGTTGGAACATGCTTTCCACTTTTCATTACCTGATATTCCCAACAAGACAGTCTCTCTCTTGTCCAAACTCAACTTTGATGGTGGGGGGAATGTATCTACAAAAGACCATATTAAAAAGTTTTGGTGTAAATGCATCAAGCATGATATTTTTGATTTAAAGGTTTTGTGTAGATTGTTTGCTTTTACCTTCAGGGGTTGGATTAAACATTGGTTTGAGTCTTTTCCAGCATATCACATTTTTTATTGGTTTCAATTTGTAGAGGAATTTTTAGATGCTTTTGAAATATATGATTACAATAAATTATGTGAAGAATTTCAAACTTTGCTAATCAATGGTGATTCATCTTCAAAAGGCTTTTCGACAAGCATCCATCATGTTCTTTGTAAATTTAATCTTTATGACATGTCATTTGTATTAAATCGCCTCTATGATGCTTGCATCCAGTCATATTCAATCACAAAGGATGAAGCAATTACAAATACTGTCACTCAATTGCAAGAAGAATTGTATTCATAGGATGAGAGGGATCCATCCGAAAATGTTGAACAAGCAAGGGGGGTAGAATCTATTGAAAATGTTCTTACTGCCAATCAAATTGGTTTCTCCTCTGAATCATTGTATTTTCAGTCCTCAGCCATTGTGGAAGAAGATTCGATGTTGGGTCAAGGTGAATGTCCTCATTCTCATAAATCTTGCTCTAATTAGTATTTAAATGCAGTCATTGAAGAAGACTTAGGTGATGAAAATTATCTTAATCATTCTAACATTCCAATGAAACTGATTAGAGATGTAGATCTACAATTGGAAGAAGTAACCTTAAACCCTCATCTACAAATAATACCTTATCAACATGAAAGATCAGATGTTTTCCATGAAAGTTTTGAATTATCTATCGCACAGGAGGAAAATTTAGATGATCATATTATGTTGAAGAATTTATCACCAAAACAAAGTGAAAGTTTTAATGAAAATGAAGAGGAATGTCTTGAGAATACCATTGTTAAATATCATAGCTCAAGATATTCTTTTCATGTGCTTATTTCTGATTCCTTTTACTCTTTATATCCCGATCTCTTCTTAGATTCTGGTGGATTTGATACTTTACCCACGGTATCTTGCTCTTTGCCACCACAATCCAATCTTTTCGATATGCCAAAACTTGGTGAAACTAATTCCAAACATAACACTTATGAAGTCGGATTTGATACTCTTTCACTTTCATCACTCGAATGGAAAAATGACATGTTGCAAGATGATTTTACATGATTTATTTTTGAAAAAGACAATGCACTCATCATGTTGGCGATGGAAGTCACCCCTGGATTGCAGCAGGAGCAGAGCCCGACTCCCATCAGTTTATGTCACGATTTTTTTATAAAGGGGTGATCGAATGGAAGTTAACTCGAAACAATGTTGTTCCAACATCCGAAACTAGGCTAGGCATGCATGGGCGAGTGAGGTCTTAGACAAACTTTAGACAGTGAGTTGTAGTAAGAGTGAGTAGGGAGAAGATTTGTATCAGAGAGATGCAAAGATCTGTCATAAACATCAGGTTTCTAACAAACTGTAGAAGAAAGCATCTAAACGCAAGATCTTCTTACATTCAAATGCAACAAACCAAAGAATACAATAATGCAACAATAAATCCTTTATCATAACATAATTGCAATAACTCGCATGAATCAGTCGTTCACAAACTCCCTCGGTATGAGATGAAAACTAGATGGGGTAGGAAATTGTTTGTCATTAAACAAGAAATCTTACATACAGATGCATAACCAGAGAACTAGAGTATCTATTAAAACTTTACATTTGGGAGCTTTGCTCTACCATCGATAGATTACAAAATACAAATACTGAGTTTATATACTCAAAGGAAATCACCTAACATCGGCGTGCTCAGTCATCCAAGGCTTGGTGTTCCTTCAGCCAAATTTTGATGGGTATTCTTTTTCAGATGCCATCTTAATTGCGCATGGATCCAACAAGGGGAGTAGCTGAGCCATTAAGTGTCGAGCTAGCGTGTGCAAACCTCCTCCGACTAGTCGAGAACTCAGCATGGCTTCTCTTGAAAAAAGGGTACACAGGACCCTCTTGAGCAAACCACTTGCCATACCCTCCATACCTCACACTAAATGAATGAGGAGAGGTTTCAACCACCCCTTCTTGCCTTCATTTACTCCAAGTGAAGATAGGGATCGAGGTTAGGTCCGACGGCAACTGGAGGTCATGACGGGCCTCTCTATGACTGAAACCTGACCCTTTGGCCCCTTTTTCACAGCTTCTTTCTTTCCCAAGTGACCATGGGCTGTGACCCTATGTTTACTCTCAAAGGTTCTTTCGGCATTCGTGAATAGGAAGGGGCTGATCCCTGCTTCTTGAAATCATGATGAGTGAAATGCTGAGACAGCTTAATCTGGCGCCACGCATCCCTCTAGATCTAACGGTTCAGAACTCTCCCGACGATGCTGTGGACCCGGGTCCTGGACACTCCCGGCACCTCGCGCATTGAGAATACGACGATGCTACACCTTACACCTTGAAATCACGATGGGCGAATCGATGAGGAGCCTAATCGCATGCCAGGTGTCTCCTGTGGATGGGCGGCCAAGATTGCTCCGTAATACTGCGTGCCGGACCTTGGGCGCCTTTGGCGCTTTCGGGGTTTGGGGTTTCGAGATATAGGACAACATGGAACCTTCACCCTTCGAACTCCCAAATGTCGAAACGTCGACGCAACTAGATATCGCGCCACGCGTCTTTTGTATGGACGACTACAATCCTTCCCTGCACACAATATGGGCACTATCCATTGCGCTAACCCCAGCAAAGCTCCGCTAGCCGCGATTTTCCACCAACCGCTGATCTGCTCCTATGGATGGATCCTGACCGTTGACAACATAATTTCACCCGCTCACTTGATTTTTAGCCTGAAATGGGGCTTTACGTGCTACGCTTGGGCGATATTCATGCAACCTGTATACCTGGATTCTCTCGAGCCCAAGACAAGAATTGTCGCTAACATTAGGCTCCATGGGGGATAGAGTCATCCCTGTGATGCTCTAAGAACTCATTCCGCAGCTTCAGTGCCTTGCTGTTGGGCTATGGAGTCAGGCTCAAAACATCCCGCTGCTGAAAATACAGGCCGAAAAATAAAAACAACAAAATAAAGATACATGCTCAAAGGAGCTTATTTATATACAATCCTAAAATAATAAAACACTTTACATGGGGCTAGGTGAAAGCATACTTCCACCATAGCCAATCAAGTAACTTCCTGAAGGGAAGCTCTTTCTTTTTGTTGATGATCACCAGCAGATGGTGTAACCGTGACAGTAGAATGGCTACACTCTTCAACTTCTCCTCACTGGTTGAAGTTGATATGAAATAGGGCAGCTCCAAGGCATAAAGGACATGCCACTCCATGTACTCACTAACAGGATTATAGAATGAGTGGCAAACCCTGTGAAAAGGGTAGCAACAGGCCTGCTCTGCTCCACAGCTACTCCTACAGGGATGAACTTCATGAGTCTACATAGGTGAATGGGCAGGATCTGGGCAGGAAGTCACCTATTCCACTGGTTCTTTTTGCTCTTCTTCTTGGGTCTCCCCCAGGTCTGATTCATATTCATCATAAATAGAAACCATGGGGTGGTTCTGCTTGCTGACTGGCCCTTCAGTATCTTTATAGTGATTAAATGTAGGATAAGATTGTTGCTCATCATCACTATAATATACGTCAAAAAGGGGTTGTCCTTCATTGATATGATCCTCCTCCAGAACAGTGATCCCGTAAAAAAAAATCATTTTAGGGATAGTGGGACCTGCTGGTTCTGGCTGCTCATACATAATCTTTTTCTCTTTAATACTAGGTAAAAATATATCGTGAGAAACCCCCTGGAGGAAAAGAGAAGAATCCTCTTCCACAACTAACCCCTCTTTTAAAAAGAGAGGGTTTTCGTCATCATGAGCAGAGCTGCTAGGAACATCTGCTTCAGCCTGATATCCAGGTGATTCATCTACCATGGACCACATTTGCTCTATAAACTCACAATTTCCACAAGAGGCATGTTGATCGCTATGAACATCTAAAAGAATAGGGGCATCTGATATGATGTCAGATGCTTCCATTCTCAAGCTAACACAACTAATATCATTCAACACTTCTATACTTTCATGGAAAATGCTTTCCTCCATGATAAGAGTTTCATCATGGACATGGTCTTCAGGACCAGCAGAGGATCCAAGAAGCAAAGAAAACTCCTCACAACAGTTCTCAAATAAACAATCAGCTGGAAAATAATATTTACAAAATGAATTGAAAGCTGTATGAAAACCTGTTAAAGAGTGGATGCTTGCAGCGGGAAGAGATCGACACCACTCAAGAGAAGCTCCCTTTAATGAATACATGAAGAGCTTAATCCGGACATCCTCATGCGTGATATTGATTCGGTGAATAGCTTCATGGAAGTCCAGTAAATGCTCAGCTGGTTCCTCCGAACTTGTTGCATGAAATTCAGGGAGGAAATTTTCCCAGATGTCTCTATCAGGAAGTGCATTTGGAAAACCAACTATCTGGGAAAAGTCACAGAAAGCAAACCTTTGAGCCAGAATTTTCTCCATATCGAACCAGTGGAGTCGTTGATTGATCCTTGAATCATGGAGTCACCAGGTGAAAGATTTACATCTTTGACTGTGCCTGGTCCTTGTTCACCATCAAAGGCCAGATCCTAACATTGTCGTTACCCCAGGAAACTTCTCAGGAAGATAAAGCAGCTGCTTAAACCTTCTCAAGAAAGCTCCTCTAGGTCAGCTTTCAGGTGTGCTGACAGTAGCCACAGCTGAAACATTGATGTGGAATCCGTGGAGTCGCCAGGTGCATAGTAGCAATCTTGAAGGGCTCTGATGTCTAATGCACCTTCAGAATCAGAGGCTCAATGTCGTTCTGCCCAGGGAAAATTTTCAACTTCGTCCCCGGCAACGACGCCAGAAATGTTGGCAACGGAAGTCACCCCTGGATTGGAGCAGGAGCAGAGCCTGACACCCATCAGTTTATGTCACGATTTGTTTATAAAGGGGTGATTGAATGGAATTTAACTCGAAACAATGTTGTTCCAACATCCGAAACTAGGCCAGGCATGCATGGGCGAGTGAGGTCTTAGACAAACTTTAGACAGTGAGTTGTAGTAAGAGTGAGTAGGGGGAAGAGTTGTATTAGAGAGATGCACAGGTCTGTCATAAACATCAGGTTTCTAAAAAACTGTAGAAGAAAGCATATAAACGCAAGATCTTCTTACATTCAAATGCAACAAGCTAGAGAATACAATAATGCAACAATAAATCCTTTATCATAACATAATTGCAATAATTTGCACGAATCAGTCGTTCACAAACTCCCTCAGTACAAGATGAAAACTAGATGGGGTAGGAAACTGTCTGTCATTAAACAAGAAATCTTAAATACAGATGCATAACCAGAGAACTAGAGTATCTATTAAAACTTTACAGTTGGGAGCTTTGCTCTACCATCGATATATTACAAAATACAAAGACTGACTTTATATACTCAGAGGAAATCGCCTAACATCGGCGTGCTCAGTCATCCAAGGCTTGGTGTCCCTTCAGCCAAATTTTGATGGGTATTCTTTGTCAGACGCCATCTTAACTGAGTGTGGCTCCAGCAGGGGGAGTAGCTGAGCCATTAAGTGTCGAGCTAGCATGTGCAAACCTCCTCCGGCTAGTTGAGAACTCGACATGGATTCTCTGGAAAAAAGGGTACACATGACCCTCTTGAGCAGACCGCTTGCCAGACCCTCCATACCTCACACTAAATGAATGAGGAGAGGTTTCAACCACCCCTTCTTTCCTTCATTTACTCCAAGTGAAGACCAGGATCGAGGTCAGGTCTGATGGCAACTGGAGGTCGTGACGGGCCTCTCTATGAATGAAACCCAATGCCTTTGGCCCCTTTTGCATATCTCCTTTCTTTACCAAGTGACCATGGGCTATGACCTTGTGTTTACTCTCAAAGGTGCTTTCGGTGTTCCTGAATAGGAAGGGGTTGATCCTTGCTTCTTGAAATCGCGATGAGTGAAACATTGAGATGGCTTAATCTAGCGCCACGCGTCCCTCTAGATCTAACGGTTCAGAACTCTCTCGACGATGCTGTGGACCTGGGTCTTGGATACTCCCAACACATCGCGCATCGGGAATATGACGATGTTGCACCTTGTGCCTCGAAATCGTGATGGGCGAATTGACGAGGAGCCTAATTGCGCGCCAGGTGTCTCCTGTGGATGGGCGGCCGAGATTGCTCCGTAATACTGTGGGCCCAACTTTGGGCTCCTTTGGCGCTTTCGGGGTTCGGGGTTTCGAGATATAGGACAACATGGAACCTTCACCCTTCGAACTCCCGAATGCCGAAACGCTAACATGACTAGATATTGCGCCACACGTCCTCTAGATGGATGGTTGTTATCCTTCTTTGCACAGAATATGGGTGCTATCCATTGCGCTAACCCCAGTGCAGCTCCGCTAGCCGCGATTTTCCGCCAACTGTTGATCTGCTCCTATGGATGGATCTTGATCGTTGACAACATAATTTCGCCCGCTCACTTGATTTTTAGCCTGAAATGGGGCTTTACGTGCTATTCTTAGGCGATCTTCATGCAACCTGCAGACCTGGATGCTCTCGAGCCCAAGACAAGAATTGTCGCTAACACATCCTTATGGAGATTGAATATTCTACATTGCATATTCGTTCTTTGATTAGTTCGAATTTTAATGTTTATGCTTCACATTTTGAAACTATCAATATCATCAAAGGAAGTGTTCAAACCAATAATCTAATTGATGTCATGAATCCTCTTATGATGTGTTCCCCATGGATATATCCATTTCATCAAATTCATAGTTTGCATCCTAATTTTTATGGAATGATCTTAGAATGGCTTGAAGATTCGTATCTAAAAAATCTTCATAATAAAGATAAAGTTGTGCTTGCTTTGTTTCTACCTAAATATCTAGGAAGTAAGCATCACATGATATTTTTAGATCCTCTGTGTGAAGAAATTGATGAACACTTGGAGAATTGTCAGGAGGATGGGGCATTTCAGATTTGGCAGATGGTTATGTCAGGTCCCTGTCATATTGACAGTTTTTCCAAACTTACTTACACTCTTCCATGCCATTGTGACCCATATCACGACCAGATTGTAGAATGGCTGGAGGATTCATACAAAAAGAATGTTCAAGGGAATGGTAAGGTCATGCTTGCTTTGTTTTTAAATGATGATAATAATGGTAAGTATGATATATTTTTGTTATTTTTCGATATACTACCATTCTTGTTAATAATATTTTATCTTGTTTCCATTGCAGGATTGAAGATGCTCTGATGGCTACATTGGAAGCATGACTTCACTTAATATTTTTTATTTGTTTAGTAGTTAGAGTAGGTTTAGGAGTAGGCTTTCTTTTAGTTTTATTTATCAATATTTCTTTTTGTAGTAATGCAGTTATGAACACAAGCGGGCACACCAAGATAACCATAATATGAATGTTGTTAGGGAAGTCCACTTTAAATCTTTTTCTCTCTGTTTTTCATTGAATATTCCTTTTCAAAAACGCAGTATCACTATGAAAATTTTAAATGAAAAGTAAAGAGATAAGTAAATTTGAACTATCAATTCAACCCTGACCCAAGGTGCCATGAGTAGGACTGCACTCATCTTAATAAGGATTTTTCTATTTTTTGTCTCTTTTATTTTTAATAATTATGCTTGGTCAAAGTAACATCTTATGCATCACTATCTTAAGAAAAGGACTTGCTCACACATGATATTTTATATGATTCAGTTCTTCCTTTATTTTACAATGAGATGACAGTGGATACAAAAACTCAAGTTTATCTTTGGCCAAAATCATTTCCTAAAAGGTTTTCTTTTGCTGTTTTGATTTTGTGTACTTCTGATTTTGAATCCCATTAATAAAATTTCATTTGTTTTGTTGTGTGTTTTTGTTTTCTTTGATTATTTTGAGTGATTTTCCTTCTTATATTTCTTTTTGAATCAATATATTTCTGATCAAAGAGATATTGTTGAAGGAAGCATTTATTTTAAGAATTGTGTTTTTCAAGCAATTTGAAATAGTTCAAAGAGGTCATGATATTAAGATATAGCTCAGACAATTGATTTTTAAGTCAATTGTCACTTTCATTTTGTCCTTAAATTGTCTTTGCAGAGTATTACACCAGAGATATGGTTAAAATCTTTGAGAATTACGATGATATTTAAACTTTTTACGCCGTCCATATTCTTAAGGAATCACTTTTAAGTGCTTCCCCATTCTCTAGATGATTTCTTAAAGGAAATATAAAATCTCTAAACCATGATAAAACTTCCAATTTTGAAAGCAAATAAATTACATGGTCATCGATTCACCTGTATTGGAATTAACCTCCAGTATCACCCCGCTCTCTTTGTCATCAAGAAATCTATAATTAAATTATTATTTAAAAAGTGGCATAAGAGGGTTGGAAGCACTTAAGTGTGGGAAGTGTGTGTAAACCCGTCATGGTACTGAATAGGCTCGCTGGTAGCGGGTAAATGCACACATGATACCAAGACAACTTCGTCGGGGTACTAAACAAGCCTACTGGCAACAAAGCAATGTCGGGTCGAGAGGTAGCAGGTATATTTTTTTAAATTAGCTTTTATGGAGGTATACATCATGTGGATACAACTATTGGATGGGATTAAAGCATTTGAGTGGGTTAAATGACATCCCTGTCGAGGCTATGGATGTCTGCTGGCAGCAGTGGCTCTGCCAACGGTATTGAAGTTATTTTATAAACATCATGACTCCTTGATTAAGACATTATTTCAAGTTATAATCCTCTGCAAAGAAAATTCTATTGTCCGGTTATAACATTGAGCTTATCCTAATACCATATGGTCTCAAAGTGAATTTATTTTAGGGAGCTTAAATTATTTTTCAAGTCTTATTATTTTTTTCCTGAGATGAAATCTTACCAGATCAGAGATAACTGCTTCACCTAGTAAGTCATCATTTGTTGGGCCTCAACAACTCCCCTTATATTTTTACAAAATACAAAGGGCCCCTATTAGAATCTTGATAATTAAAATGAGCTACAGAAACAACCTTTTCAAATAGTTCTATGCCTTGGCTTGCTTTGAGACAAACTTAAGACATTCATTATAATATGAAACATTTATTACAAGAGTATATGTCAAAAGTTAGAAACGAACATAAAAATCTCAATTTAAACAAAAACGTTAATTTTTATTAAATGTTTACGTTCGTTTAAATTATGATTATGTGTTCATTCTTTTTCTCATTAGCAAGTTTGACTATTTTGAATAATGTGTTCAATAATTCATCAAATAATATCTTG